>WNWK01008372.1:0-85156 GCA_009830355.1 Cherax destructor | reverse complement strand
TATTGTGCCTTTTTTTGTTATCAACCAGGCTGTTATGGATATGTGGACCAGCGGACCTCCAACAGCAGCAGCTTTGTTGACTAGGTAAGTAAGAGAAACACTTGGTGGGCACAATAAGGGAACACTATATCAACATCCGTGGCCCCAGATTATTCAACATCTTACCAGAAGATATCAGAAACACTACTGGAACAAGTGTAGAAATCTTCAACTGGACAAGTATCTGGAACTGGACAGGTATCAGAAACTGGACAGGTATCTTCATCAGGTGTCAGATCAACCAGGCTGTGATGGATATGTGGATCAGCGGGGGAACAAGTAGCAACAGCCTGGTTGACCAGACAAGCCTGCCCCTGGTCTGGTCTCTACCTTCATCACTCAACATTCACAGGTTAACCCCAGCAGACGAGGGACCCAAAGTGATGAATAATCGGATTCCAATACCTTCACTAGAACCGTTGCCATAATGTCAGTGTGTTAGTAAGGTGGGTTGTCCCAGGTGGGAGAGAGGAGGGTGGGTTGTCCCAGGTGGGAGAGAGGAAGGTGGGTTGTCCCAGGTGGGAGAGAGGAGGGTGGGTTGTCCCAGGTGGGAGAGAGGAGGGTGGGTTGTCCCAGGTGGGAGAGAGGAGGGTGGGTTGTCCCAGGTGGGAGAGAGGAGGGTGGGTTGTCCCAGGTGGGAGAGAGGAGGGTGGGTTGTCCCAGGTGGGAGAGAGGAGGGTGGGTTGTCCCAGGTGGGAGAGAGGAGGGTGGGTTGTCCCAGGTGGGAGAGAGGAGGGTGGGTTGTCCCAGGTGGGAGAAAGGAGGGTGGGTTGTCACGGGTGGGAGAGAGAAGGGTGGGTTGTCACGGGTGGGAGAGAGGAGGGTGGGTTGTCACGGGTGGGAGAGAGGAGGGTGGGTTGTCACGGGTGGGAGGGAAGAGGGTTTGTTGTCACGGGTGGGAGGAAGAGGGTGGTTTGTCCCAGGTGGGAGAGAGGAGGGTGGGTTGTCCCAGGTGGAGAGAGGAGGGTGGGTTGTCACGGGTGGGAGAGAGGAGGGTGGGTTGTCACGGGTGGGAGAGAGGAGGGTGGGTTGTCACGGGTGGGAGAGAGGAGGGTGGGTTGTCACGGGTGGGAGGGAAGAGGGTGGGTTGTCACGGGTGGGAGAGGGAGGGTGGGTTGTCACGGGTGGGAGAGAGGAGGGTGGGTTGTCACGGGTGGGAGGGAAGAGGGTGGGTTGTCACGGGTGGGAGAGAGGAGGGTGGGTTGTCACGGGTGGGAGGAGGAGGGTGGGTTGTCACGGATGGGAGAGAGGAGGGTGGGTTGTCACGGGTGGGAGTGAGGAGGGTGGGTTGTCACGGGTAGGGAGAGGAGGGTGGGTTGTCACGGGTGGGAGGGAAAGGGTTTGTTGTCACGGTGGGAGAGAGGAGGGTGGGTTGTCCGGGTGGGAGGAAAGAGGGTGGTTGTCCCAGGTGGGAGAGAGGAGGGTGGGTTGTTCCAGGTGGGAGAAAGAGGGTGGGTTGTCACGGGTGGGAGAGAGAGGGTGGGTTGTCACGGTGGGAGGAAGAGGGTTTGTTGTCACGGGTGGGAGGGAAGAGGGTGGGTTGTCCCAGGTGGGAGAAAGGAGGGTGGGTTGTCCCAGGTGGGAGAAAGGAGGGTGGGTTGTCCCAGGTGGAGAGAGGAGGGTGGGTTGTCCCAGGTGGGAGAAGGAGGGTGGGTTGTCCCAGGTGGGAGAGAGAAGGGTGGGTTGTCCCAGGTGGGAGAGAGGAGGGTGGGTTGTCCCAGGTGGGAGAGAGGAGGGTGCGTTGTCCCGGGTGGGAGAAAGGAGGGTGGGTTGTCACGGGTGGGAGGAGAAGGGTGGGTTGTCACGGGTGGGAGAGAGGAGGGTGGGTTGTCACGGGTGGGAGTGAGGAGGGTGGGTTGTCACGGGTGGGAGAGAGGAGGGTGGGTTGTCACGGGTGGGAGAGAGGAGGGTGGGTTGTCACGGGTGGGAGTGAGAGGGTGGGTTGTCACGGGTGGGAGAGAGGAGGGTGGGTTATCACGGGTGGGAGGGAAGAGGGTGGGTTGTCCCAGGTGGGAGAGAGGAGGGTGGGTTGTCACGGGTGGGAGTGAGGAGGGTGGGTTGCCACGGGTGGGAGAGAGGAGGGTGGGAGAGAGATTGAGTTGAGAACCTCTTCCTTCACCTTCGTGAACATTATCATTCCCCACGGCTGTCATATTCCTCACCCATGGCTACCAGCACCAAATCGTCTTCACTATCGTCTTATTAGACACGTATTGCTCATCAAAACTACGAGTGTTTACCTGGAGAGAGTTCCGGAGGTCAACGCCCCCGCGGCCCGGTCTGTGACCAGGCCTCATGTTGCATACATTATTATTATTATTACATGCGTTGCTGTCAGGTCAGTTTTGTTAATGATAAGTTTCAGTACTACTTTATTCTTTTTTAAGACCGATGTTAAAGGAAGGTCGTGACTTAACATAAGAGATAAGATTTCGTTCGGATTTTTAACCCCGGAGGGTTAGCCACCCAGGATAACCCAATAAAGTCAGTGCGTCCATTGGGGGTCCTCAATCTTGTCCCCCAGGATGCGACCCACACCAGTCGACTAACACCCAGGTAAGTATTTGCTGCTAGGTGAACAGGACAACAGGCGTAAGGAAACGCGTGGAAATGTTGCCACCCCGCCGGGAATCGAACCGGGGCCTTCCGTGTATGAAGCGAGAGCTTTGCCAGCCAGGCCACGGCCCTCCTCCCCTAGGTTATTATAAAGAAACAAACCCGTGGTGGTGAGTGCAAGTAGTAGTAGTGGTGGAGGGTCAATCCTCTTCTTAAAAGAATGTGAAAAATTTTATGGTGGCATCTAGGCTGGCAGCAGAGCTTACAGTAGACGAACTTTACGAAAGTTTTACATATATTGTGCAAGTTGTTCTGGTGTTTATGACAGATTCAGAAGAGAAGTTGCTGAGCGTAGTAAAGAAGTTTAAAAGGGATTATGCAAAAGGAAGTTTAAAGTAAATACGGAGACGAGCAAGGCGATAAGAGTAAGAAGTGTGGGCAATGAAACATTGGACGTTAAGGGAAGGAGTCAACCTGGCCCATGGCCGGGCTCAGAGAGTAGATACTCTCGAAACTCTTCAAAGGTATATCAAAGGAGTGTTCCGAGGGTCGACACTCCCATGGCCTTGTCCATAACCAGGCATCCCTGTGGATCACGGCCTGATCAACCAGGCTGTTACTGCTGGTTGCACACAGTGCAGCGTACAAACCACACCTTGGCTGATCAGGAATTGATTTTAGGAATCTGTCGAGTATCCCTTTGATGACAGCTATGGGTCTACTGGAATAAGAGATATGGGAGGAAGTGGAAAATAAACCCAGTGAAGAGAAGGGGCGCCGTGGGCACAATAAGAGAACATTTTATCAACATCTGTTGCCCCAAACTATTCAACAACTTACCTGAAATATGAGAAACACTGCTGGTACAAGTGTAGAAGTCTCTGTGAACACATCAATGTATGCAGAAACGACACCTTGAACAACGCATGCGTACAGCACAGGAACTCATTTAATGAGATTGTGACGCCCGCCTAGTGATCAAAGAGGCAAATTTACGCAGACGTAAATGCCTTGAATCATCTTTAATCGCCATTTCAGACACCTTTAAACAATATAAAGGTAGCTCCTTCATGTCTGAGGTATTCAAGAATCCTAATGAAAACAACAGACCATGCCATCACATAGCACCAATAGTTACCTCCACTTATACTACTACTACTCCCGCCGCCGCCACCACCACCACCATGAAATTTGTTGTTACTGATCACTTGTAAACTAGGTATGGGTAAGTTTTTGGTTACTTTTGGTGAAAAAGATACTTCATGATTTGCACCTGGAGAATTCTGAGGGTATTCGTCCCAAATCTACATCCTGAAATAACTCCCTATGAAAACAAGAGGCTTGGTAGACGGTACAAAATACCTCCAATAAAAATCAGGGATGCAGTTAGTGCTCTAAGAGCTAAGTGTAAGTGTAAATTACGAAGACTCGGTAACAGCTTCCTTCGTACATAAGGGAAGTTACTAACAGACCCTTAGTTGTCTTCAAGAAGAAACTTGATAAGCTCCTCAAGTCAGTTCCCAATCATCCAGGCTGTGGTGCCTACGTTGGACTGCGTGCTGCTATCACCATCAGCCTGATTTATCAGGTCATCAACTAGAAGGATTGGTGTGGAACCGGGCCGCAAGGGTGGTTGCTCTCAGAATCGTGTTCAGGTAACTTCGAGTGAATTATGGATATTGTTTGGACTGCGATTTATGTAGTTAAACTTGTTTTATATATTTCGTGATCATAATATTTGTAATGGCGGTAAATAATTCACGGTAGCTGCAGTCGGTGTTCATAGTAGTGCTACGTTGGCCAAAATATTGTATTGATGGCATCGAATTAATAATATTAACTTTTTATGTTTGATGCACTGAATATTTTGTTGCTTTTAATGTTTTTTAAATTGTACAACTTAACTCCCAACTATAAACTCAAGAAAAGATGGAAAACCACACTGGTTTAAATAACAAAAAAGGCACAATACCGTGACTGGAACAATACACACACAACCCGCACATATAAAAGGGAAGAGCTTACGACGACGTTTCGGCCCGACTTGGACCATTTACAAAGTCACACTAACACACAGAGACGGAGGAAGGGGTATTTATAGGCAGGCAGACAGGGGAGGGTACAAGAGAGTGGGGAAATAATGGAGTAAGTAGTGGAAGTGGTAGTAGTAGTAATAGTAGTGGAGACAGTCATATTCTAGGAAGGGAGCACTGCGATGAGGCTAGCGGCCCGCAAGGGTGGGACGAGAACGCATCTGTGATCCTCAGTTTCTTGAAGCAGAAATTTCCACTCTTCATAATTCATTTTCCCGCCTGGGCTACCCTTCCCATTTCATAGACTCTGCTTTCTCTCGTGCCAAACGGACTTTCTTCTCTCCTAAACCCTCTACTCCTGAGAACTCTCCAGTCCTCTGCCTTCCCTACATCTCTGGTCTCTCTAATCTCAGCAACTCTCTCCGTTCCTTAGACATCAAACTTACCTTTCGTCAGACTAACACTCTTCGCACTAATCTAGTTCATACCTCCCCTCCCTCCACAGATTCTCCTGGTGTCTCAAGGAGCACAAAAATAGTGTTAGGCTTGCCGACACTAATAATGCTCTTTTCTGTCATGTCAGAGATCACAGTCATCCTATTGATTGGTCTTCTGCTAAAACTGTCTACCCTACGTCCAACTTTCACAGTCGCCGCCTGGTTGAATCCTCCCTTATACACAACTTTCCCTGTATGAATCTTAGCCCTGGCTTTGTCTCTGTTGATGCTTTCCTCTCTCATTACATTGTTAAATGCTCTAAACTTCAGAACACCCGTGACTTAACCTGATTCCTTCCCCTTTCATCTCTTCCCCCTTCTCCTTTTTTCTCCTATGGGTTTTCCTTTCTTTCTTTTCTTTTGCCTTGTATTTGTCCTTCATTTTATTCGCCTTTCCTCCCTCTGTGTTCTCGTCCCACCCTTGCGGGCCGCTAGCCTCATCGCAGTGCTCCCTTCCTAGAATATGACTGTCATAAGAACATAAGAACATAAGAAAGAAGGAACACTGCAGCAGGCCTACTGGCCCATGCGAGGCAGGTCCAAATCTCCAACGGCTTAAGCCCCGACCCAGCCAGGTCAGGTTACATTCACTTAAGGAGGGAACACTGCATCTGACCTAGCACAGGCTAGTCAGGACCAACTCACACCCAACCGCACCCACTCATATAATTGTCTAGTTGACCACCTGGTCAGCCGACCACCTGGTCAGGTCACTTCCACTTAAGGAATTAGTACAGCTACTGACCTGGTAATACAAGCTAGTCAGGTCCAAATTCACACCCATCCACACCCACCCATGTATTTATCTAACCTATTTTTAAAACTACACAACGTCTTAGCATCTATGACGGTACTCGGGAGTTTGTTCCACTCATCCACAACTCTATTACCAAACCAGTGCTTTCCTATATCCTTCCTGAATCTGAACTTTTCCAACTTGAAACCATTGCTGCGAGTCCTGTCTTGGCTGGATATTTTCAGCACGCTATTTACATCCCCTTTATTTATTCCTGTTTTCCATTTATACACCTCAATCATATCCCCCCTAATTCTACGCCTTTCTAGAGAGTGCAGATTCAGGGCCCTCAGTCTATCCTCATAGGGAAGATTTCTGATACATGGGATCAACTTTGTCATCCTCCTTTGTACGTTTTCCAGTGCATTTATATCCATTCTGTAATACGGTGACCAGAACTGTGCAGCATAATCTAAATGAGGCCTAACCAAAGATATATAGAGTTGTAGAACAACCTGAGGACTTCTATTATTTATACTTCTTGATATGAAGCCAAGGATTCTGTTAGCTTTATTGCGAACACTTATGCACTGTTGTCTTGGCTTCAGATTACTACTAACCAGAACTCCTAAATCCTTATCGCAATCACAAGTAATAAGATCTACATTATTCAGCTTATATGTGGCATGGTTATTGTCCTGCCCAACATTTAGAACTTTGCATTTGTTTACATTAAACTGCATCTGCCACTTCTCCGACCACTGCATCAGTCTATTCAAATCATCCTGGAGTGCTCTAATGTCCTCATTTGAATGAATTGGACGACCTATTTTGGTGTCATCAGCAAATTTACTTATGTTACTATTTATTCCCTCATCTATGTCGTTTATGTAAATTGTAAACAACAGGGGCCCAAACTGACCCCTGTGGAACACCGCTTGAGACCCGCCCCCATTCTGATTTCTCTCCATTTATGCAAACTCTCTGCCGCCTATTTGTCAACCATGCCTCTACCCAGGAAAAATTTCTCCTGCTATTCCGTGTGCCTTAAGTTTCCTCAGTAGCCTCTGATGTGGAACTTTATCGAAAGCCTTACTGAAGTCCATATACACAATATCATATTCATTACCATGATCTACCTCCTCAAACACCTTAGTGAAAAAGTTAGTAAATTCGTAAGACAGGAACGCCCCTTAGTAAAACCGTGTAGAGATTCATTAATCAATTTATGCTTTTCAAGATGGCTACGAATTGCCTCGGCAATTATTGATTCCATAAATTTACCAACTATGGAGGTAAGGCTTATTGGTCTATAGTTCGAAGCTAAGGACCTGTCACCTGCCTTGTAAATAGGTATTACATTTGCCCTTTTCCACTTGTCTGGCACTATGCCAGTTTGTAGTGATATATTGAAAAGATTTGCCAAAGGTTTGCTAAGTTCCTCTTTACATTCCTTTAAAACTCTTGCAAACAGTTCATCAGGGCCTGGGGATTTGTTAGGTTTTAATTTCTCTATTTGTCTGAGGACCATGTCACTAGTTACCCCAATCGAGCATAGTCTATTATCTTCCAGTTCTACATAATTTATTATTTCTGGAATTCCGCTAGTATCTTCCTGAGTAAAAACTGAGAGGGAAATAAGTATTGAAAATTTCACACATATCCTTATCACTGTCCGTGATTTGTCCTGAGTTACTCTTTAAGTGGGCCTATCTTGTCCCTAATCTTACTTCTGTATACCTGAAAGAACCCTTTTGGGTTAGTCTTCGAATCCCTTGCGACCTTAGCCTCATAATCCCTTTTGCTTTTCTTATTCCTTTTTTTATTTCTCTCTTTAATTGAAAATATTGATTTCTTATCTGTCCATCCTCTTTTGATACGCCTATATATCTCTTTTGACCAATGAGATGTTTTAATCTATTGTTCATCCATTTAGGATCATTTTGTTAGATCTAATTTCCTACTTGGAACAAAGGTTGTCTGGGCAGCTAGAACTACGCTCTGAAAACGTCATATTGGCAACCAAAACCACCTACCTGACCCATAGTCAGGTCGTCCCAATTAGCCCACCTAGGTAATTTCTCAGCCCCATGAAGTCGGCAACACGAAAGTCTGGAACAGAGACTTGATTGCAGTTACCTGGGTAATTCCATGATATATTAAAGCTAAGTGATTTGTGATCGCTTTCCCCAAGCTCTTCATTAACCTCAAGATTATTAATTAGTGATTCTTTGTTGGCAGAACCAAATCAAGCAAGTTGCTACCTCTAGTTGGTTCTGTCACAAACTGTTTTAAAAAACAATCCTGAACCGTATCAAGAAAGTCACTAGAATCAGATTACCTGTCTCATTGTTCCAATCAATTTGTCTAAAGTTAAAATCTCCCATTAACACAACATTTTCATATCTAGACGCCTTATGAATTTCGTCCCATAGCAGCTTACTGCACTCCCTATCCAGACTTGGGGGCCTGTAAATCACACCCAAAATTAATTTTTCACGACCCTCGAGAAACTGTAGCCAAACAGATTCTGTGTCCGCTGTTTCTAATCTTATATCATGTCTAACACAACAATTTAAATTATCTCTGACATACATCGCCACTCCACCACCCTTCCTGTTGACCCTATCAGTGTGGAATAGTTTGTAACCCGGAAGGCATTTATCTATCTTTCAGGTTGAACCAGGTCTCTGTTATAGCAATAATATCTATATTACCTGCACTTGCAAGTAATCTTAGCTCATCTATCTTATTTCTTAGACTCCTACTATTTGTATAGTAAACCTTAAGGAGCTAGTCACTCGTTGCCTCTACTATCTCTCTTTGTTTGTTGATCAATTGCTTTGCATTTACAAACTTTATTTTGAATATTGTTTTTTAAACATATCCCTGAGGTATCCTGGTAATATCTGCTGTTTCCAGGCCTAATAGTACAGCCTGATTGTTTCCCACAAACACCCATACCTCTATAATCTATCAGTTTAAAGTCCTAGACAAGTCTCCAATGACCCCCTCAATCGTATCGGCTAATGCAATCACTCCAGCCCCAGAGAGATGAACCCCATCCCTTGCATACATATCACGTTTGCCATAGAATTTGTCCCAGTTATCAATGAATGGAATTGCAAGTTCCTTGCAGTACCTGTCTAGCCAGCAATTTATACCAATTGCCCTAGACATCCATTCATTGCCCACTCCCTTTCTAGGCAAAATGCTACATATGATTGGGATACCTCCCTTAGACCTAACGACTTCTATGGCTGACCTGTACTTATCTAGTAGCTCCTGTCTCCTGCAATTCCCAATGTCATTTCCACCAGCACTAAGACAGATAATGGGCTTGTTCCCATTACCTGACATAATATTATCCAACCTGCTGACTATGTCACCAACACCAGCTCCTGGGAGGCACACCCTCTGTCTGACCTTCCTGTCTCTGTTACAAAAGCACGGTCCATATATCTTACCTGAGAGTCTCCCACAATCAGAATATTCTTACCTTGATTAGCAGAGTCAGTGGTACGTTTAACCTCACTGACCACTGAAGTACACTCGTCCTGGAGAACAGAGAATCGATTTCCTACCTTCACATCTTCTCTATTAACCTTCCTTATCTTCCTTCTTCCTGAATTGTGAACCACTTGCCACTTAAAGCGGCTGCCACTTTCACTGTTGGTAGCCATTTCCTCCTTACCAGCTCCAACCATCTCACACTCACTCCCACACCCACACCCATCTAGGCGAAGCTTCAGCCTCCTATTTTCCTCCTGAAGAAGTAGAACCTCCTTCTTCAACACTTCAACCTGAGATTCTAAAACACTGCAGCGAGCCATGTGCTCGGTATCACCCCACGCTAATTACTACTACTACCACTTCCACTACTTACTCCATTATTTCCCCACTCTCTTGTACCCTCCCCTGTCTGCCTGCCTATAAATACCCCTTCCTCCGTCTCTGTGTGTTAGTGTGACTTTGTAAATGGTCTAAATCGGGCCGAAACGTCGTCGTAAGCTCTTCCCTTTTATATGTGCGGGTTGTGTGTACACACTGGTTTGCTTACTACATATTCTTCCTTTTCTCAAGATATAAAATAATGAGCAAAACTAGCAAAGAGCCAATCCATCATGGTATCGTCCAGAGATACACTTAAAACATTGACTCTCCTTTTGATGTTGTTTGATCTAGGTTTTCCCGTCTCCTTTCCCTGAACATCCATTTTGATCAAGAGAAGCCAATGTTGTATATGGTTGACCAGAGTACAACTTGCTCACCTCTCACGGCTCCTCATTGCTTCTCTCTTTATTATCTTTTAAAAATATAGAGCAGTAATCAAATTATCAAAATATTAAATATTCAGAATGTAAAATATCATTAGTTTGAGAACCACGAGTATCGCAATTTGACTGATGATGTCTGCATAGTATTTCCAGTAAGGTAGATTAGAAGACATTTCGTACGCCAGGAACTTTTATCAGTTTATCATATTTCTCTTTGTAAAATATCCAAAACTCCTTAACACCTTCTAAAAGAATACCTTAACTGTACATTGTCATTATCATCATACCATTATCATCATACTCTCAATATATATATTACCTTTCTATACGTGTTTATATGATGTTAAGCGTTGTATTAAGACTTTATCAACGGAATTACATGGTTTTGTGGTGAGGTTGACAGTTTATCAATAATACATTGTTACTCTGCAATGATACACATTCCTGGAGTGATGACGTAGCTAAATATAATTTGCAAGTTGAATTTGTTATCTTTGCCTCAGTTGAGTCAGCTGGTTGTCATTGTGTGTTATTTCTGACGCAGTTCTTCCTCCTCCTTTCATACACATTTGATTTACAAATATATTTTCATGTGCTACATCTCAGATATACGATCATTATGCTTTTTGATAATAAGAAACCAGCAAGGTTTCTTATACACTACACATGAAAATTACGCGAAGACCAACTTGTTAATCAGCACACAGCCATTTACTGAAGTGAGAGAGATTGTAGCGCACAGGAAGAAACAAAACAAAAGTCAATTATTTCAAGCATAATAAAGTATTTTTAACCTGTTACCTAGAAACATGAATTTTTAGGTGCAAATGCTTACGTGGTGGTGGTTTTACGGATCATCACTCCCCGCAGCTAGGTTTGTGACCAGACCTATTGGCTGATGAACTAGTCAGTCAGGCTGTAGGTGCTTGTAGCTTTTGGTCCAACGTAGTCACAGCCCAGCTGATTACGAAGTTTTTTCAAAAGAGTTTTCTTTATCAGTGTTGTGGTAAGTCAATCTGTGTTATGAGTGGCAACAGTTAAATAAACAAACATATTCTTAAAATAATTTTGAAAAAAAAATCGAGTTAAAGTTCCAAGTAGAGTCGTGAAGACAATTATATTTTAGGACTTTAAAAAATAGGTTAGACACATGTATAGTATAGTTTGTGGGAGCTGCCTAGCTTTAGAGTACGCCAGTAGGCGTACTCTAGCGCTTCCCTGTTTTCATGTTCTAATGAATACAAAGTAAAATGTAGTAGTGTTAAAATGAACCAGTGAAATGCTGCATTTCTCAAGTCCGCTCTGGTAGGACATACACTGGCGAGAATGTAATAGCACTGTCAGGGGCTATCGGTGTTTCCTTTCTCAGGATTACCATTCATAACTGCCTCGCTCTTCCCTGGTCTCCATGCCCCTTCATTCCTCTCCCTACACCAGACCATTATCCCGCCTTTGTCGCATCCACGTGACTGGCCATGCGGGGCACATGGATGGTATGTTGGGAAGAATGTACGTCCAAGACACAGGAAGGGAAGGACATATTGGAACTTAGTTGAGTTCACAGGTTCTCATTCTTTTGTACACTCGGTGGTCGCGGTGTATAGTGTGCTCATCCCCTGGCTGAATGGCTCAGGTTGAGTCCCACATTGCTCCTCTTTCGCCTGATCAAAGCTTATAATTAAACTATATGTATTTCTGTCCATGCCAGGTCCCAGACCAGGCCTCCTGAAGGATCAGGCGTGATCAACCAGGTTCTTACTACTGGCCGCACACAATCCAACGTACGAACCACAGCCCGGCTAGTCAGGCACTAATTTGAGCTAGTCCAGTTCCCTCTTGACCTTATGTATGTATGGAGGGAGGGCGTTGAAGAGTCTAGATCTCTGATATTCATCGAGTTCTCTCTCATACTATCCTTCTTATATAGTGAAATTGGCAAATTGGACTGGTGCAGTTCAATAATAAGGCAAAACCAGCGTTCTGGAAAACACACAAGGACTGAAAATTTGAAGCTGATCAGATGAGACATTCTCCAGTTATCACAGGGATTCCAACAATTCCAAGTTGTTGTTTTTTAACTAATTTATCATACTGACAAATTTTCACACACGCAAGGTATATTTAATGGGTATTAATCTATCCGTAAATTATCAGTCATTCAATATTGAAGCTGTTCAACAGAGGTGGACCCAAATATATTTTACATAATTTAATGTAAATAACAATTTCACACTAGTTTACACATAAAATTGCTTATGTACACTTACGCACTTATTTTCACTCTCTGCCATTGTCGAAGTTTTATTCACCTCATCGAGGAGAGACTTGAGGCACTCAGCCTAACACGATTACATAGTGTGGAGAGGAACTAGCTGTTCTGAGATGCGACGGAAACAATCTATGGGGACATCAATGACAAGATGCAGGTGACCCATAGGAGCTTAACAAGTACTTTTTCAGTGTTGGTGTGGTAAGTGATACGCACTAGATGAAGAAGTGGTCTACCCGGAGAATGTTCCAGGAATCAATGTTCCTGCTGCCCGATCCCAGACTAGGTCTCTCTGTGGATGGCCTGATCAGCCAGGTGGTGGGGCTAGTCCCATGCAGTCCACCGTATGCATTGCAGCCGGGCTGATCAAGAACTGACTTGAGGAACTTATCCAGTTCCTTGAAGACAGCCAGGGGTTTGTTGCTGCTAATTCCCCTTATGTATGGTTGGAGGCTGTTAAATAGTCTTGGGCTTCTGATTCTTAATGAATTCAAACACCATACACAGTGTCAAGAGGAAATGTGAGTGGCCTTTGGAGATGAGGAATTAATGGAACCTGTAGATAGAATTTAAAAGGCTAGGCCAGATGTAGGGAATCTACCCTGCAAGTATAACCAGAAAAATACAGGTATGTCACAGGTCGTCAAAGAAGTAGACTGTTAGTTCATTGTTTCAGTAACTCCTCGAAAATCAGCATCACGAAATTAATATAACATTGATATTAAAAAGAATACTAAGAAAATTAAGGCTAACGAAAATAGGTTGGGTAGAAGTCAGTTAAATTATGCTAAATTATTTATAGCACGGTTATGTAAGGTTGCTAAGTTAGTTTTGGTGCAAACCTAAAAATTTGTTGAACATGTTAATTCACAAAACCTTATTTGTGAATAAGACACACACACACACACACACACACACACACACGTGAGATAGAGAGGGTGGGTAGATTGCATTTTCTTGGACTGCAAGAAGGCCTTCGACACAGTTCCTCACAAGAGATTAGTGCAACAGCTAAAGGATCAGGCACATATAACAGGAAGGGCACTGCAGTGGATCAGAGAATATCTGACAGGGAGGCAACAATGAGTCATGGTACGTGACGAGGTATCAGAGTGGGCGCCTGTGACAAGCGGGGTTCCACAGGGGTCAGTCCTAGGACCAGTGTTATTTTTGGTATATGTGAATGACCTGACGGAAGGGATAGACTCAGAAGTGTCCCTGGTTGCAGATGTTGTGAAGTTAATGAGAATTAAATCGGATGAGGATCAGGCGGGACTACAAAGAGACCTGGACAGGCTGGAAGCTTGGTCCAGCAACTGGCTCTAATTTAACCCCGCTAAATGCAAAGTCATGAAGATCACGGAAGGGCAAAGAAGACCGCAGACAGAGTATAGGCTAGGCGGCCAAAGACTGCAAACCTCACTCAAGGAAAAGGATCTTGCGGTGAGTATAATACCGAGCACATCTCCTGAGGCGCACATCAACCAGATAACTGCTGCAGTATATGGGCGCCTGGGAAACCTGAGAATAGCGTTCCGATACCTCAGTAAGGAATCGTTCAAGATTCTGTACACCGTGTACGTCAGGCCCATACTGGAGTATGCAGCATCAGTTTGGAACCCCCACCTGGTCAAGCACGTCAAGAAATTAGAGAAGGTGCAAAGGTTTGCAACAAGGCTAATTCCAGAGCTAAGGAGAATGTCCTACGAAGAAAGGTTAAGGGAATTCGGCCTGACGACACTGGAAGACAGGAGGGTTAGGGGAGGCATGATAACGACATACAAAATACTGCGAGGAATTGACAAGGAGGACACAGACAGGATGTTTCAGAGATGGGACACACAAACAAGGGATCACCATTGGAAGTTGAAGACTCAGATGACTTAAAAGAGATGTTAGGAAGTATTTCTTTAGTCATAGAGTTGTCAGGAAGTGAATAGTCTGGCAAGTGACGTAGTGGAGGCAGGAACCATACATAGTTTTAAGACGAGGTATGATAAATCTCATGGAGCAGAGGGAGAGAGGACCTAGTAGTGATCAGTGAAGAGGCGGGGCCAGGAGCTATGTATCGACTCTTGCAACCACAAATAGGTGACTGAGTACGTACACACACAAAAAAAAAAAACTACAGAAGGGGGGATTATGATAGAATGAGACACTGTCTGAGAGACGGAAGTAATAGATTGCCAAGAGGCAAAACAAAAAAAAAAGTCTAGCACTAAGCATGAAGAGAAATAAAAGAAAATAGCGAAAGCCTATCTTTGAAGGAGGGCTGTGAAGACACCCATGAGAGCTTGCAAGCTGTTTAGAGCCAATTAAACCAGAAAAAAAAGCAGGAGACACAAACGAATACGCAAGAATAAGAAGGGAAACTGGAAGTCAATTTGAGAATAATAAAATAGAACCAAAGTTGTTCCATAAAAGAGACAATTATGAAGGACCAAAAGTGATAATGCTAAAGGAGAACAAGATTCAAAGTGGTCTTTACAGAAGAAAATGTACAGCTGCCAGAAGGCACTATAGTTAAACCAGATCAACAGGTGCTAGAGAACAATAAGTGTTGAGACTACTATGTGAGTTTGATGCAGCAAAGGCCATCGAACCAGATAACATATACCCGTGGGTGCTAAGAGAAGGAACAGAACCGTATGTGACCCACTAACAAAGGTATTCAACCAGTCTCTTGAATTATGACAAGTGTGAGAAATTTAGAAAAACGCAGTGTGGTCCTCATATATGAAAAGGGGGATGGACAAGAGACAGTGAACTTCAGGTATCTCTAACATGCATACTGTTAAAAGTTGTGGAAAGGATAGGAAAAGAATATTAAAGCACTTGAAGAGAAGATTCTTTACAGAAAACCAGCACAGATTTAGGGATCGAAAATCCTGTCTTACAAATTTGCTTGAGTTTTATAACAGTCGCAGAGATAAAACAAGAAGGGGCTGGGCTGATTCAATCTTTTTCGACTGCATGAAACTATTTGATGCAGTACCACAACAGGGATTAGTCCAGAAACTAGCTTAACACTCAGGGTTAAGAGGCAGAGTACGTCAGTAGATACCTGAATGGCAGAAAGTAACAATAAGAGATGAAACATCAGAATGGGAGAGTGTAACGAGTGGGTTATACAGGGATCCATGTTACCTTTGATTAGTTTCGAGAGTTTTTCTACTGGAGCCCGGCCCTGGACCAGGCTCATCTGGTGCTTGTCTGGTCAACCAGGCTGTTGATGCTGGTGGCCTGCAGGCCGACATATCCTTCAGAGCCTGGTTTATCTGGCACTTGGTGAAGATACCTGCCCAGTTTCCTCTTGATGACTTGTACACTTGTTTCAGCAGTATTTCCGATATCTTCTCGTAAGATGTTGGATAGTCTGGGGCCACGGATGTTGATACAGTGTTCCCTTATTGTGCCCACGGCGTTCCTGCTTTTCATTGGGTTTATATTGAAATTCTTTCCATAGTGCTCACTCCAGCATGTTATGGCAGTGTACAGGTGGAAACTCTCAAGTACTTTCTAGGTATATATATTATCATGTATCTCTCTCCTCCACTTTAAGGGGTTCCCAGTAATTTAAATGCTTTATTAGTTCTATACGCGCCGTAAAAGATCTCTCTAACTGTTCCAGCTCTTGATATATCCTGCCCTGAATGGGGCCGTCAGCGCTGAACAATATTACAAACGAGAGAGCACAAGCGATTTGAAAATTGTCACCATTCTCTTGTTTTGAAAGTTCTCATTATCCACCCCATCAATTTTCTGTCTGTCGTGACATTTGCCTTATTGTGTTCTTTGAAACATTCTTTACATATCTAAGCAGCTGGAATTTATCACCATTGAACGTCATGTTGTAATAATAATAATAATCTCTATTTCTACAAGTACATGTACAAGGTATAGAGAGTCCCTTGTTATGCAGAGCATTTCTGGCAAATTAGGTCAATTTTGTCCCCCAGGATGCGACCTACACCAGTCGACTAACACTCAGGTACCTATCAAATATATATATATATATATATATATATATATATATATATATATATATATATATATATATATATATATATATATATATATATATAATCAAATGAATTCATATCACATTCTGCTAATTTGGGCTCAATTAGAAATTTATTTTAGGGTTACAAAGTGTAGGAAAAGGCTTGTGTAGGTGTCTCAAAAAAGGCAAATGATTCTACTTATGCGTCAATCACTTTCAATACAAAGATGAATCCTGCTATAGCACTCTCTCAGCCAGTTCTCTCAGTCTGTTGCTTCTCTTCTCATCTCTTTCGTCTCATTTTGCTTGTATCTTTCCTGATATGTTTTCTTCAGTTACGTGCATTCCGATACCTTTGGAAAACATATGAATGGTGTTACTAAGGAATTCGTTCTCTATAGGTGAGTAATGGCTGGTGTCCTTGAGGAGTGCTTGGTCTGTAAAGGTAAGTATTAGTGTCGGAGTGGTGAGTAACTTGTAATAGTCTGGATGTATTATATGCTACAATACCAGTATGCAAAGAACATTTTATCATAAATCACCTTGTATTTATTATTTATTTGTTAATTTTTTTTTTGTTATCTCTTACTTAATATGAAATATCGTCACTGTTTGCTCATCTTTTTAAAAAAAATCCAGTACTAGTTAATGGTCAAAATCGGACGGAAACGTTGTAGTAAGTGTCACTGTTCCATGTGCGAGTATTTGTGTATTGTTCCAGTCATGGTATTGTGCCTTTTTATTCTTTACTCTTTATTATCAAGTATTTTCATTATGGTAAGGTAATTTTAGAAAGAAAAATTCGTTTTATAATAATGTTAAAGCAGCAGGTGAAGCATCTTAGCATCTTTTATGTTGTGGATACACAACATGACTACCAACACTCCTCTGACTACCGTCAAGACAAAACTTGACAAGCTCAGTCAGGCATTTCCTTACTAGCACGGCGGTGGTACATACGTTGGACTACTTGCTGTTACCACCAATAGGCTGACTGATCTGGCCACTAACTTGAGGTCTGATACCGGGTCGCGGAACCATCAGTAGATAGTCTAGCCTCGTAATATGATTCGGCTTGAATATTGCTGGTGAAATTGTGTTTTAAATTTTGCCTTGCTTTGAAGTTATTCAGATGATCAGTGTTGGGAATATGACTTTTCTCATCCTTCACCAAGCATAATAGGACACTACTACTTTTTGATTACCTGTTCATCAGGCTTTTGATGTTGGTGGCCCTCTTGCTCACATATCCATCACAGCCTGATTGATCTATCACCTTGCAGTGATAATGATCCAGTTTATTTTTGAAGACTACACTTGTACCGGCATTATTCACTATATAGGCTGGTAGCAGGTTAAAGAATCCTGGACCACGAATATTGACTGTTCTTCTCTTATGCCCATGGCTCTTCTGCTTTTCACCTCAATGCTTAAAAACATGCAGACATGGTCAAGAGGTTCAGTTGTGCAGACAGAACATTGGAATGGGAAATGAATGTGATCTAAATGACTTTGACAGTGGAGTGATTGTTGGTGCCAGACAGGATTATGCTGATCTCTTGGGATTTTCATGCACAACAGTCTCTAGAGTTTATAGAGGATGGTGTGAAAAATATAAAACATCCAGTGAGTGGTAGGCCTATGAGCAAAAATGCCTTTATAATGAGAAAGGTCAGAGGAGAATGGCCAGACTGATTTAAGATGACAGGGAGGTGACAGTAACTCAAATAACCAGATGTTACAACAATAGTTTACAAAAGAGCATCTCTGAATGCACAACACTTCGAACCTTGAATGGATGGGATACAGCAGCAAACGGCCACACTAGGTTCCACTCTTGTCAGGTAAGAACAGGAAACTGAGGCTGCAGGATATGTAGACTGATATTTTTGCTTGGGAAAGCTGAAAATAATCTCACCATATAGTACTCACATGTAATAATATTGGTAGAATTACCGACAATATGTTAAGTAAAAGGACACAAATGCAAATGCAACTAATGTGACATTTTATTGTGGCAACGTTTCGCTCTCCAGGAGCTTTCTCAAGCTCCTGGAGAGCGAAACGTTGCCACAATAAAATGTCACATTAGTTGCATTTGTGTCCTTTTACTTAACATACTCACATGTAGAGTCCCAACAGTTGAGAGGATGAACACTCAAATTATACTCAATGTGCTAGTCAATGCCTCATTGACTACTACCACTCTTCTCCTTTTTTTCTTCCTCTTACTATAACACATGGTCTAAAGAGGTCGCTGGCATTCCCTTACCTAAAAGTGATTAATGTTTGGGATCTCAAAAGGTATAGAAAAACGTGCAGAGTCTTGTTTACAACTTTAAAAGACCTTCAGTCACTAGATCCTGAGTCTTAATTAAATTAAGAACATAAGAAAGAAGGAACACTGCAGCTGGCCTACTGGCCCATACAAGGCAGATCCAAGTCACCCACAGGCCCAAGGCTAGTCAGGGCAGGTCACACCCAGTTAAGGAAGGAGTTCGGCATCAGACCCATCAACACAAGCTAGTCAGGTCTAACTCACACCCACCCACACCCACTCATAAATTTATCTAACCTATTTTTAAAAGTACACAACGTTTTAGCTTCTATGACGGTACTCGGGAGTTTGTTCCACTCATCCACAACTCTATTGCCAAACCAGTGCTTTTCTGTATCCTGTCTGAATCTGAATTTGTTCAACTTAAAACCATTGCTGCGGGTCCTGTCTTGGCTAGATATTTTTAGCACGTTATTTACATCCCCTTTATTCCTGTTTTCCATTTATACACCTCAATCATATCCTCCCTAATTCTACGCCTTTCTAGAGAGTGCAGATTCAGAGCCCTCAGTCTATCCTCATAGGAAAGATTTCTAATACATGGGATCAACTTTGTCATCCTCCTTTGTACGTTTTCCAGTGCATTTATATCCATTCTGTAATACGGTGACAAAAACTGTGCAGTATAATCTAAATGAGGCCTAACCAAGGATATATAGAGTTGAAGAACAACCTGAGGACTTCTATTATTTATACTTCTTGATATGAAGCCAAGGATTCTGTTCGTTTTATAACGAACACTTATGCACTGCTGTCTTGGTTTTAGATTACTGCTAACCAGAACTCCTAAATCCTTTTCGCAATCAGTAATATTAAGATCTACAGTATATAGTTTATATGTGGCATGGTTATTTTCCTGTCCAACATTTAGAACTTTGCATTTATCTATATTAAACTGCATCTGCCACTTCTCCGACCACTGCATCAGTCTATTCAAATCATCCTGGAGTGCTCTAATGTCCTCATTAGAATGAATTGGACGGCCTATTTTAGTGTCATCAGCAAACTTGCTTATGTCGCTATTTATTCCCTCATCTATGTCGTTTATGAAAATTGTGAACAACAAAGGGCCCAGCACTGACCCTTGCGGAACACTGCTTGTGGAACACTTCGTGTGCCTTAAGTTTCCTCAGTAGCCTCTGATGTGGGACTCTTATCAAAAGCCTTACTGAAGTCCATATACACAATATCATATTCATTACCATGATCTACCTCCTCAAATACCTTAGTGAAAAAAGTTAATAAATTTGTAAGGCAGGAACGCCCTTTTGTAAAAATCATTTTTGTTTGATCTGATTTCCCTATTTGGAACATAAGTTGTCTGAACAGCTAGAACTATGCTCTGGAAAACGCCATATCGGCAGCCATCACCACCTGCCTGACCCATAGTCAGGTCATTCCAGTTCAACCCACCCAGGTAATTTCTCAGTCCTATGAAATCAGCCATGTGGAAGTTAGAGACAGAGACTTGATTGCCATTATTAGGGTAATTCCATGATATATTAAAACTGAGTGATTTGTGATCACTTTCCCGAAGCTCATCATTAACCTCAAGATTATTAATTAGTGATTCCCTGCTGGCAAGAACTAAGTCAAGCAGGTTATTTCCTCTAGTTGGTTCAGTCACAAACTGTTTTAAAAAACAGTCCTGAATCGTATCAAGAAAGTCGTTTGACTCTAAATTTCCTGTCAAATTGCTCCAGTCAATTTGTCTAAAGTTAAAATCCCCCATTAGGACAACATTTTCGTATGCAGATGCCTTACGAATTTCGTCCCATAGAAGTTTACTGCACTCCCTATCAAGGTTTGGTGGCCTGTAAATCACACCCAAGATTAGTTTTACACGGCCCTCAAGAAGCTGTAACCAAACATATTCAG
The DNA here is from genome assembly GCA_009830355.1 of Cherax destructor. Lineage (NCBI taxonomy): Eukaryota > Metazoa > Arthropoda > Malacostraca > Decapoda > Parastacidae > Cherax > Cherax destructor. The sequence goes on along the minus strand of WNWK01008372.1, from coordinate 64,530 downwards.
TGGCTGACGCTTCTAATTTTATATCTTGTCTAACACAACAATTTAAATTATCTCTGACAAATATCGCTACTCCACCACCCTTCCTGTTGACCCTATCAGTGTGGAATAATTTATAGCCTTGTATGTGGCATTCAGAAGGCATTTCTCTATCTTTCAGATTGAGCCAGGTCTCTGTTATAGCAATAATATCTATGCTTCCTGCACTTGCAATTAATCTTAGCTCATCTATCTTATTTCTTACACTCCTGCTATTAGTAGAGTAAACCTTAAGGGAGCTAGTCTCTCGCTGCCCTCTGCTGTCCCCCTTTGTTTGCTGACCTGAATCACCGAAAGATTAATAATACTAAAGCGTCAGAGGTCCTAGAGTTTTCAGTATAATTCCCTATCAGCCGGGCTGTGGTGCATATGTAGAACGGCGTGCGGCCAGCACTAACAGCCTTTTCTATCAGACTAGCAACTTGAGGTCTGGTCTGGTACCGGGCCTCGAGAGAGATAATCCCCTCCCCCCATTCCCCCGAATTGTTGAAAAGTAAACGAGTCAAAGACTCTGCTCTGTTGAGAAGTTTGAGTTTATTTTGATACTCTGATTTAGTTTTAAATTCCCCAATTTTCCATAGCAGAGTAACGGAATTTTTTAATAATTGAATATCATTATCATTAGTTGTACTCTGGTTGGCATGTATCTACCGTTAGTGGCATGGCTCCGGCCTTGAAGTTCTTCCCATTCGACTTGTTTGGGACGTAATGGCTGTCTCATGCCAGTCTCTCAGAAGTTGAAATTCAGTGCAAGAACGAGAGAAGTGGCACAGCTCCGAAACTTGTGAACAAAAACCCTTGTCCTTCAAGCGTTTGTTTGATGTGTGAACTGAACACGGACCTCATCTTACAGCGTTCCCAGTGTTCACATCTCATTTTACAGTGTTACCACTGTTCACACCTCATCTTATAGTGTTCCCAGTGTTCACATATCATCTTACAGTGTTACCACTGTTCACACCTCATCTTATAGTGTTCCCAGTGTTCACATCTCATTTTACAGTGTTACCACTGTTCACACCTCATCTTATAGTGTTCCCAGTGTTCACATCTCATTTTACAGTGTTACCAGTGTTCACACCTCATCTTATAGTGTTCCCAGTGTTCACACCTCATCTTAGTGTTGTCAGTGTTCACACCTCATCTTAGTGTTCCCAGTGTTCACACCTCATCTTAGTGTTATCAGTGTTCACACCTCATCTTAGTGTTATCAGTGTTCACACCTCATCTTACAGTGTTGCCAGTGTTCACACCTCATCTTAGTGTTGTCAGTGTTCACACCTCATCTTAGTGTTATCAGTGTTCACACCTCATCTTAGTGTTATCAGTGTTCACACCTCATCTTACAGTGATGCCAGTGTTCACACCTCATCTTAGTGTTATCAGTGTTCACACCTCATCTTAGTGTTATCAGTGTTCACACCTCATCTTAGTGTTATCAGTGTTCACACCTCATCTTACAGTGATGCCAGTGTTCACACCTCATCTTAGTGTTATCAGTGTTCACACCTCATCTTAGTGTTTCAGTGTTCACACTCATCTTAGTGTTACAGTGTTCACACCTCATCTTACAGTGTATCCAGTGTTCACACCTCATCTTCAGTGTTACCAGTGTTCACACCTCATCTTAAGTGTTCCAGTGTTCACACCTCATCTTAGTGTTATCAGTGTTCACACCTCATCTTACAGTGATGCCAGTGTTCACACCTCATCTTAGTGTTATCAGTGTTCACACCTCATCTTAGTGTTATCAGTGTTCACACCTCATCTTCAGTGTTCCAGTGTTCACACCTCATCTTACGTGTTACCAGTGTTCACACCTCATCTTAAGTGTATCAGTGTTCACACCTCATCTTAGTGTTACCAGTGTTCACACCTCATCTTAGTGTTATCAGTGTTCACACCTCATCTTACAGTGTATCCAGTGTTCACACCTCATCTTAGTGTTGCAGTGTTCACACCTCATCTTAAGTGTTGTCAGTGTTCACACTCATCTTACAGTGTTACCAGTGTTCACACCTCATCTTACAGTGATCCAGTGTTCACACCTCATCTTACAGTGATGCCAGTGTTCACACCTCATCTTACAGTGTTACCAGTGTTCACACCTCATCTTAGTGTTATCAGTGTTCACACCTCATCTTACAGTGTTACCAGTGTTCACACCTCATCTTACAGTGTTACCAGTGTTCACACCTCATCTTACAGTGTTACCAGTGTTCACACCTCATCTTAGTTACAGTGTTACCTCATCTAGTGTTCAGTGTTCACCTCCATCTTACAGTGTGCAGTGTTCACACCTCATCTTACAGTGTTACAGTGTTCACACCTCATCTTAGTGTTCAGTGTTCACACCTCATCTTACAGTGTGTCCAGTGTTCACACCTCATCTTACAGTGTTCCAGTGTTCACACTCATCTTAGTGTTACCAGTGTTCACACCTCATCTTACAGTGTCCAGTGTTCACACCTCATCTTACAGTGTGCCAGTGTTCACACCTCATCTTACAGTGATGTACCAGTGTTCACACCTCATCTTAGTGTTTCAGTGTTCACACCTCATCTTACAGTGTTACCAGTGTTCACACTCTCTACAGTGTTACAGTGTTCACACCTCATCTTACAGTGTTACCAGTGTTCACACCTCATCTTACAGTGTCCAGTGTTCACACCTCATCTTACAGTGTTACCAGTGTTCACACCTCATCTTACAGTGTTACCAGTGTTCACACCTCATCTTACAGTGTTACCAGTGTTCACACCTCATCTTACAGTGTTACCAGTGTTCACACCTCATCTTACAGTGTTACCAGTGTTCACACCTCATCTTACAGTGTTACCAGTGTTCACACCTCATCTTACAGTGCTGCCAGTGTTCACACCTCATCTTACAGTGTTACCAGTGTTCACACCTCATCTTACAGTGATGCCAGTGTTCACACTCATCTTACAGTGTTACCAGTGTTCACACCTCATCTTACAGTGTTCCAGTGTTCACACCTCATCTTACAGTGTCCAGTGTTCACACCTCATCTTACCATTGTGTCCAGTGTTCACACCTCATCTTACAGTGTTACCAGTGTTCACACCTATCTTACAGTGCTGCCAGTGTTCACACCTCATCTTACAGTGCTGCCAGTGTTCACACTCATCTTACAGTGCTGCCAGTGTTCACACTCATCTTACAGTGTTACCAGTGTTCACACGTCTTACAGTGATGCCAGTGTTCACACCTCATCTTACAGTGTTACCAGTGTTCACACCTCATCTTACAGTGTTACCAGTGTTCACACCTCATCTTACAGTGTTACCAGTGTTCACACCTCATCTTACAGTGTTCCAGTGTTCACACTCATCTCATGTCTCCAGTGTTCACACCTCATCTTACAGTTCTGCCAGTGTTCACACCTCATCTTACAGTGTTACCAGTGTTCACACCTCATCTTACAGTGCTGCCAGTGTTCACACCTCATCTTACAGTGTTACCAGTGTTCACACCTCATCTTACAGTGTTACCAGTGTTCACACCTCATCTTACAGTGTTACCAGTGTTCACACCTCATCTTACAGTGTTACCAGTGTTCACACCTCATCTTACAGTGTTACCAGTGTTCACACCTCATCTTACAGTGCTGCCAGTGTTCAACCTCATCTTACAGTGTTTACCAGTGTTCACACCTCATCTTACAGTTTCCAGTGTTCACACTCATCTTACAGTGTTACCAGTGTTCACACCTCATCTTACAGTGTTACCAGTGTTCACACCTCATCTTACAGTGTTACCAGTGTTCACACCTCATCTTACAGTGTTACCAGTGTTCACACCTCATCTTACAGTTCTGCCAGTGTTCACACCTCATCTTACAGTGTTACCAGTGTTCACACCTCATCTTACAGTTCTGCCAGTGTTCACACCTCATCTTACAGTGTTACCAGTGTTCACACCTCATCTTACAGTGCTGCCATGTTCACACCTCATCTTACAGTGTTACCAGTGTTCACACGTCTTACAGTGCTGCCAGTGTTCACACCTCATCTTACAGTGTTACCAGTGTTCACACCTCATCTTACAGTGTTACCAGTGTTCACACCTCATCTTACAGTGCCAGTGTTCACACCTCATCTTACAGTGTTACCAGTGTTCACACCTCATCTTACAGTTTACCAGTGTTCACACTCATCTTACAGTGTTCCAGTGTTCACACCTCATCTTACAGTGTTACCAGTGTTCACACCCATCTTACAGTGATGCCAGTGTTCACACCTCATCTTACAGTGTTACCAGTGTTCACATCTCTTACAGTGTGCCAGTGTTCACACCTCATCTACAGTGCCAGTGTTCACACCTCATCTTACAGTGTTCCAGTGTTCACACCTCATCTTACAGTGTACCTACCAGTGTTCGTGCTGCCAGTGTTCACACCTCATCTTACAGTGTTACCAGTGTTCACACCTCATCTTACAGTGCTGCCAGTGTTCACACCTCATCTTACAGTGTTACCAGTGTTCACACCTCATCTTACAGTGTTACCAGTGTTCACACCTCATCTTACAGTGATGCCAGTGTTCACACCTCATCTTACAGTGATGTCAGTGTTCACACCTCATCTTACAGTGCTGCCAGTGTTCACACCTCATCTTACAGTGCTGCCAGTGTTCACACCTCATCTTACAGTGTTACCAGTGTTCACACCTCATCTTACAGTGCTGCCAGTGTTCACACCTCATCTTACAGTGCTGCCAGTGTTCACACCTCATCTTACAGTGTTACCAGTGTTCACACCTCATCTTACAGTGATGCCAGTGTTCACACCTCATCTTACAGTGATGCCAGTGTTCACACCTCATCTTACAGTGTTACCAGTGTTCACACCTCATCTTACAGTGATGCCAGTGTTCACACCTCATCTTACAGTGCTGCCAGTGTTCACACCTCATCTTACAGTGTTACCAGTGTTCACACCTCATCTTACAGTGATGCCAGTGTTCACACCTCATCTTACAGTGCTGCCATTGTTCACACCTCATCTTACAGTGTTACCAGTGTTCACACCTCATCTTACAGTGTTACCAATGTTCACACCTCATCTTACAGTGATGCCAGTGTTCACACCTCATCTTACAGTGTTACCAGTGTTCACACCTCATCTTACAGTGATGCCAGTGTTCACACCTCATCTTACAGTGTTACCAGTGTTCACACCTCATCTTACAGTGTTACCAGTGTTCACACCTCATCTTACAGTGATGCCAGTGTTCACACCTCATCTTACAGTGCTGCCAGTGTTCACACCTCATTTCATTTTGTTGCTTATATTCACATCTCTTCTTGTAGTGTTATCTTTACCTTTGATGAGTTCCGAGTTTTTTTTTTTTACTCCCAGAGCCTGGCCTTGGGCCACGCTCGTCTGTTGCTTTCCTGGCCAATCAGGCTGTTGCTGCTGGTGGCTCACTGACGCACATATCCATCACAACCTGGTTAATCTGGCACTTGGTGAAGCTACTTGTCCAGTTTCCTCTTGAAAACTTTTACACTTGTCTCAGCAGTGATTCTGATATCTTCTTGTAAGATGTTGAATAGTCTAAGTTCATGAACGTTGATACAGTGCTCCCTTAGTGTGCCTACGGCACCCTTACTTTTCACTGGGTTTATTTTGCACTTCTTTCCACATCTCTCACTCCAGTATTGTTATGACAGTGTGCAGATTTAGGACAAAACCCTCAAGTATTTTCCAGGTATATATTATCACGAATCTCTCTTTATTGGCTCAATGCGGGCCGTAAACTTATCTTCGTATCTCTTCCACTGTTAGAAACTTGAAAATCCATCTGCCTGCCTTCCCGTAATTCTGTCATAGTGGTTTAGCAGTTGTGAGAGGCATGATCTTCCAGTTCTAAAACCATGTTTGTGTTGGTTGTGCAGATTGTATTGTTCCATAAAGCTTGGAACTTGGCGTCTCATCACTCTTTGATGTGGAATGTTAGTGCTACTGGTCTATAATTTTTGGCGAGCTCTCTACTACCTCCTTATGCAAAGGAGCTATGTCTGCACTCTTTAGAGCCTATGATATTTCACCTAGATCTAGGCTCTGTCTCCAAAGAATACCGAGGGCTCGTGCTAGTGATACTTTTTTCTCCTCATTTAAAAGAAATAAAAAAGGAAACTTTTCATGGAGACCCATACCCATGACCTGCCTTCTCCTGGACATATTTCATCTGTGGCATCTCCCACAGGCCCTGATGCGCCTTCGGACCATTCTTCGGACCTCTCTCTCTTATAAATAAGGAATTTCATGAATCTGTTACATGTTCTGAGTGAGAGAGCATTTTTCTATTTTTTTTTTTTCGAATTCTATGGGATTAGTACTAATGTCAGTCGGTCTGCGCGGACTCCAGATGGGGAAAAAATCTTTATTTTCCACCCTGCTGTCATTTAGTGGGTTGCTGAAAATCGACTCATATTGGTCTTACAAGATTTAACTCATTTCCTGTTTATCGTCCGTATATGAACCTCCGGTTAAGTTCTACCGGTATTTCTTATCTTGAATTTTGCATGTGTACAAATATTTGGGGTTTCTTGCAATGCCCTGGATATAAATTAAAGCCTGGTGACGGATCAAGCTTCCTGTTTGGTGGTCTGATCTTGGCTTCAGATTTCTGCTAACCAAGGCCTTTTCTTGTGCAGCATAATCAAGTTATATACCATTTAGTTGCTATGTGCCAGGGTTATTTTCTTTGCTTGGGATTGGGACTTTGCATTTGTCCACATTGAACTGCATCTGTTATGTGGTAGGGGGAAGGATTAGCTATGGTAGGGTTGGGGGTTAATTGTAATGGTGGTAGCAGTGGTAGAGGGAAGGGTTAGTTATGGTTGTGGTAGTAGTGGTGGGAGTTAACTGTGGTGGTGGAAGTAGTGGTAAGGTGAAGGGTTAGTTGTGGTAGTGGTAGGGTGGAAAGTTAGTTGTAGTAGTGGTAGGGTGGAAGGTTAGTTGTGGTAGTGGTAGGGTGGAAGGTTAGTTGTGGTAGTGGTAGGGTGGAAGGTTAGTTGTGGTAGTGGTAGTTGTGGGAAAGTTAGTTGTGGTAGTGGTAGGGTGGAAGGTTAGTTGTGATAGTAGTAGGGGGAAGGTTAATTGTGGTAGTTGTAGGAGGAAGTTTAATTGTGGTAGTGGTACTGTGGAAGGTTAATTGTGGTAGTGGTAGGGTGGAAGGTTAGTTGTGGTAGTTGTAGGGTGGAAGGTTAGTTGTGGTAGTTGTAGGGTGGAAGGTTAGTTGTGGTAGTTGTAGGGTGGAAGATTAGTTGTGTTAGTGGTAGGGTGGAAGGTTAGTTGTGGTAGTGGTAGGGTGGAAGGTTAGTTGTGGTAGTGGTAGGGTGGAAGGTTAGTTGTGGTAGGGTGGAAGGTTAGTTGTGGTAGGGTGGAAGGTTAGTTGTGGTAGGGTGGAAGGTTAGTTGTAGTAGTGGTAGGGTGGAAGGTTAGTTGTGGTAGGGTGGAAGGTTAGTTGTGGTAGGGTGGAAGGTTAGTTGTGGTAGGGTGGAAGGTTAGTTGTGGAAGGTTAGTTGTGGTAGGGTGGAAGGTTAGTTGTGGTAGGGTGGAAGGTTAGTTGTAGTAGTGGTAAGGTGGAAGGTTAGTTGTGGTAGGGTGGAAGGTTAGTTGTGGTAGTGGTAGGGTGGAAGGTTAGTTGTGGTAGGGTGGAAGGTTAGTTGTGGTAGGGTGGAAGGTTGGTAGTGGTAGGGTGGAAGGTTAGTTGTGGTAGGGTGGAAGGTTAGTTGTGGTAGGGTGGAAGGTTAGTTGTGGTAGTGGTAGGGTGGAAGGTTAGTTGTGGTAGTGGTAGGGTGGAAGGTTAGTTGTGGTAGGGTGGAAGGTTAGTTGTGGTAGGGTGGAAGGTTAGTTGTGGTAGGGTGGAAGGTTGGTAGTGGTAGGGTGGAAGGTTAGTTGTGGTAGGGTGGAAGGTTAGTTGTGGTAGGGTGGAAGGTTAGTTGTGGTAGTGGTAGGGTGGAAGGTTAGTTGTAGTAGTGGTAGGGTGGAAGGTTAGTTGTAGTAGTGGTAGGGTGGAAGGTTAGTTGTGGTAGGGTGGAAGGTTAGTTGTGGTAGTGGTAGGGTGGAAGGTTAGTTGTGGTAGTGGTAGGGTGGAAGGTTAGTTGTGGTAGGGTGGAAGGTTAGTTGTAGTAGTGGTAGGGTGGAAGGTTAGTTGTGGTAGGGTGGAAGGTTAGTTGTGGTAGTGGTAGGGTGGAAGGTTAGTTGTGGTAGTGGTAGGGTGGAAGGTTAGTTGTAGTAGTGGTAGGGTGGAAGGTTAGTTGTGGTAGTGGTAGGGTGGAAGGTTAGTTGTTGTAGGTGGAAGGTTAGTTGTGGTAGGATGGAAGGTTAGTTGTGGTAGGGTGGAAGGTTAGTTGTGGTAGGGTGGAAGGTTAGTTGTAGTAGTGGTAGGGTGGAAGGTTAGTTGTGGTAGGGTGGAAGGTTAGTTGTGGTAGTGGTAGGGTGGAAGGTTAGTTGTGGTAGTGGTAGGGTGGAAGGTTAGTTGTAGTAGTGGTAGGGTGGAAGGTTAGTTGTGGTAGTGGTAGGGTGGAAGGTTAGTTGTGGTAGGGTGGAAGGTTAGTTGTGGTAGGATGGAAGGTTAGTTGTGGTAGGGTGGAAGGTTAGTTGTGGTAGGATGGAAGGTTAGTTGTGGTAGGGTGGAAGGTTAGTTGTGGTAGGGTGGAAGGTTAGTTGTGGTAGGGTGGAAGGTTAGTTGTGGTAGTGGTAGGGTGGAAGGTTAGTTGTGGTAGTGGTAGGGTGGAAGGTTAGTTGTGGTAGGGTGGAAGGTTATTTGTAGTAGTTTCCCAGGTGTTTATGTGGTCATCTGGGAGTGCCCGTGTCACGCCCGGGCATAAATACTCATTCATTACTCCTCCACTTCCTGCTTCCGCTTCCTCTCCGCCCACATTACCTATCTCTTTCACTTGTATTTTTTTTCTTTCTTTCTCAGTTCTTGAACTTACCTCCCTGTCCCTTCCACTCTCCTTCCTTCCTGTTTTACTCCTTGTCTTAATATCGACTCGTCACTGGCTACCTGTATTTCCCCAACTAAAGGCTCTATAACCAGGCAAGAAATATTACTAGTCTTTGTGACAACACTCTTAGTCATGTTTTCATCCACCACTACATACAACATATCTCGTGATTGAAGTTATCGACCTAGAAAGACTGTGAATATAAATCCCGCGGAGTGTTCTTTCACACAGACTTCAAACAGCGGTGCCACGCAATGCACTTCCAAAGTAAAGAAGAAACAAGAGCAAATATAATTCTATATTAAAATAAAAAGCAAGTGATACTAGGTTTTCAGTTTAAGTCAATACGGTAAAAAATTACTTCAAACGAATATCAACATGGAACATGAGGCAACTGATGGAAGTCTTCATGGCATATCTATAAACGGCTTCGAACAGCTAGCACCAACAGCCCAATTAATCAGGTTCTCAGCCAAACCGGGGAGCGGGGATGGGGGTGATCTCTGAATCCACAACAAACAAATAATCATATAGGCGACCATCGCAGCCCAGTCGAAGTTAGACATCCATGTTGCTAACTTGATCAGCCAGGCTACTGCTGCTAGTGGTCTCCTGGCCCATATAGCCATCACAGCCTTGCTGATCAGGCACGTGCTCCAGTTTCCTCTTGAAAACCTGACTTTTCTTTCAGAAATATTTTTTTAAAATATTTGCTGGTAAGATGTTGAAATGTCTTGAACCACGAACGTTGACACAGTGTTCTATAATTGTGTTTTCGGCACCCCTGCTTTCCACTGGTATGGAAGTGTGGAGATTAGGAACCTGACCCTCGAGCACATGTGCAGTATATATGATCAGGTGTCTCTTCTCTCATTACACTTATTGATTTATCTCTTAGTGAGCTTGTTGCAAACTCTTGCAAGGAGTAATTTTTGAGTTTAGATTTGGAACCAGTCTTTTAAGTATTTTTGTAGGTATAAATTATGACGTGTCCTCACCTGCCTTCCCGGGAGTACAGTTGTAGGGGCTTAAGACGTCTCCAGTTTAAAAGGTAACGTATGTGTAAAGACGAGAGTGGGAACACCTAGAGAGAGAGAGAGAGAGAGAGAGAGAGAGAGAGAGAGAGAGAGAGAGAGAGAGAGAGAGAGAGAGGGAGGGAGGAGGGATGGAAACGGTAGAAACTAAAATACTTTTACTGTACAGTGACAAACACACGGCCACCAAATGAGAGACAAGAGAAGTGAAGAGTGGGTAGAAGTTAACCTAGAGCAAGCAAAGGTGAATAAGTTATGTGAGGGAAAGGGTGATGGAAGGATAATCGAGAGGTAGATAAGAACATAAGAAAAATGGAACACTGTAGTAGGCCTACTGGCCCATGCGAGGCAGGTCCAATTCTCCTACCGGCTTAAGCCAATGACCCAACCTAGTCAGGTCAGGTCATATTCACTTAAGGAAGGAGCACGGCATCTGACCTAGTAGCATAAGAAAGGAGGAACACTGCAGTAGGCCTGTTGGCCCATACTAGGCAGGTCCTTCACAAATCCAACCTACTAACAGAATAAACGCTACCTAAGGAAGGGAGGGAGCGGTGAGGAGGGAACACCGAGGAGTGAGAGGTGAGGGAACACCGAGGAGTGAGTGGTGAGGGAGCACCGAGGAGTGAGAGGTGAGGGAACACCGAGGAGTGAGAGGTGAGGGAACACCGAGGAGTGAGAGGTGAGGGAACACCGAGGAGTGAGAGGTGAGGGAACACCGAGGAGTGGGAGGTGAGGGAGCACCGAGGAGTGAGAGGTGAGGGAGCACCGAGGAGTGAGAGGTGAGGGAACACCGAGGAGTGAGAGGTGAGGGAACACCGAGGAGTGAGAGGTGAGGGAACACCGAGGAGTGAGAGGTGAGGGAACACCGGAGGAGAGGTGAGGGACTGAGGAGTGAAGGTGAGGGCACGAGTGAGAGGTGAGGGAGCACCGAGGAGTAGTGACACGGAGAGAGGTGAGGGACACCGAGGAGTGAGAGGTGAGGGAGCACCGAGGAGTGAGAGGTGAGGGAACACTGAGGAGTGAGAGGTGAGGGAGCACCGAGGAGTGAGAGGTGAGGGAACACTGAGGAGTGAGAGGTGAGGGACACCGAGAGTGAGAGGTGAGGGAACACCGAGGAGTGAGAGGTGAGGGACACCGAGGAGTGAGAGGTGAGGGAGCACCGAGGAGTGAGGAGGTGAGGGAGACCTGAGGAGTGAGAGGTGAGGGACACTGAGGAGTGAGAGGTGAGGGATCACCGAGGAGTGAGAGGTGAGGGATCACCGAGGAGTGAGAGGTGAGGGAGCACCGAGGAGTGAGAGGTGAGGGAGCACCGAGGAGTGAGAGGTGAGGGAACACCGAGGAGTGAGAGGTGAGGGAGCACCGAGGAGTGAGAGTGAGGGAGCACCGAGGAGTGAGAGGTGAGGGAGCACCGAGGATGAGAGGTGAGGAGCACCGAGGAGTGAAGGTGAGGAGCACCGAGAGTGAAGTGAGGAACACCGAGGAGTGAGAGTGAGGGACCGAGGAGTGAGGAGAATGGACTTTGTAACTAATATACAACTAATAATAATATAATAATAATATTATTATTATTATTATTATTATTATTATTATTATTATTATTATTATTATTATTATTATTATTATTATTATTATTATTATTATTATTATTATTATTATTATGTGTACAAGTACATGATACAACTGATACAGACCTAGCTGACATTATTGGCATATCATTTAGAAATATCCTGGTTATGCAGAGTATTTCCGGTAACTTGGCTAATCTCGTCACCCAGGATGAGATCCACAACAGTCGGCTAATACCCAGGTACGTACCTACTTACTGTTAGGTGAACAGAGCCAGCAGGTGTAAGGAAACATTCCCAACGTTTCACCCGTGCAGGGGATCAATCCCAAACCCTCAGTGTGTGAGCTGAGAACGCTGAGGTCTAATCTCAGACCAGACTTCCTGTATTTGATGTTCTGGTCCGTCAGGTTATTAATCACAGTCTGCATTGTGACCTGGCACCACATCCCAGCTGATGAGCAGCAGTTATCAAGAATTTATTAAATCAGTCACTAAAGCTTTCAAGGTTTAGTATCAAGTAGGAGGGCACTTTGTTTTAAGCTAAAATATGCTGGTGTGTGTTGCAGTCCATCTGTCCGTCAGTTGTATCACAAGCCGTTTTCAACACCTCCCTTCATACATGAGTAAGACCACCAATAAATCCTTAGTTGTCTTCAAGAAGGAACTCCACAGATTCCCCAAAAAACAGTTCCTGATCAGTCGGGGTGTGGTACATACGTTGGACTGCGGGCGGCGGGCAGTAACAGCTTGATCAACCAGGCTAGCAGCCAGGAGGCCAGGTCTGGGATCGAGCCACGGGGGCGGTGACCTCCGGAAGTGACTCCAGGTAAACTCCAGATATGGTGTCTAGAGAAAACAAGTGACTTAAAGGGTATCATAATTGGCTTGGCATCTTTGTTTTGAAGTCTAGCTATCTAGCTTATCATTTTTCTTGTGGCTGCATTAATGACACTGTTGTAATCCTTGAAAGTGAGATCTTTCGCTCTATTGATCAGTGTTATTCGTGTTTTATACTTTATTCCATCTTTATTTCTTCAGCTTTTGTATAGCACAATAACTAAAATTTGCCCTCGTTGAACATCATATTGTTTTCAGTAGCCCATTGGAAGTCTTGATTTGTATCAACTTGCTGAGTTCTCAGAGGTGAGGGGGAGGCAAATACTGTGTCTTGGGGCCCAGAACTTTTTACTATGACAGCCTCTGATTTCACTCTGTTCACTATTACATTATGGTAGAAAAAAACCCAAAAAAGTTGCAAGATATAAGCAGTGGAGAACAACATTACATTAGATATTGAAAGAATGAAAAACTCAAAAGGGACACTATGCAAAACCCATGAGGATCATTAAACAGAAGGAAAGGAATACATGAAAGACCTGGGAGTAATTATGTCAGCTAAATTTTCAAAGACCAAAATAAGGCAAATATCACGACATCCAGAATGATGGCATGTATAATAAGAACTTTCAGAACAAGACTATTAGTAACACTGTTCAAATCGTTTGTGCTCTCTCTTGTTCAATGTTGACAGCACCGTTCAGGGCAGGGGAGATATCAGAGCTAGATCAGATACAGAGGTTATTTACGACCTGCATAGAGCCAGCAGAACATTTAAATTACTGGAACACCTCAAGATCCTAAATATATACTCGCTGGAGCGGAGGAGAGAGATATGATAATATATACGTGGAAAATACTTGAAGGCCTAGTCCCAAATCTGCACACTGCCATAACAATATACTGGAGCGAGATTATAGGAGGAAGTACAAAACAAACCCAGTGAAAAGTAGGAGCGTCTTAGGCACAATAAGAGAACTCTGTATCGACATCCGTGGCCCCAGACTACGTAGTCAACATCTTACCAGAAGCACTGCTGGGACAAGTGTAGACGTCTTCAAGAGGAAGTTGTACAGGTATTTTCACCAAGTGCCAAATATACTAGGCTGTAATGGATATGTGGGGCAGCAGGCCGCCAGCAGCAACAGCCTGGTTGATGAGGCTAGCATTAGACGAGCTTGGTATGTCCCCTAATGAAAGGTTCCTCGATGCTGGTGAAGGGCTCTTCATCTGAGAAATTGTACATGTGCTTCCCTTATTTATAACGTGAATGTCTCCCACTCCTCCCAGGTGCTGTATGACCCCCAATGCGCTCCCCCATGAATATAATAATAATAATAATAATAATGTGTAATTCCTCGCATGCAAGTTTTATTTTCCTTTGAGTGTTTATTCTTTCTCGTTCAATATTATCACTTTGTCATTTACTTTCACTTTAATTTTATGTCTACCTGCTACGCATTTTTTTGTATTAGCGTTCTCTAACATTTTATATATTTAATCGTTCATAACTGTTCAGCTTGCTTCCCTGTTCTCTTCTGTCCGTTGTGTTCTATGTTATTTCCACATTCTTCTGCTTCGTTGGCCTACCTACATCCCTGGTTCAAGCAAGGGCTGTATGCCGTATGTCTTTCATATTTGGCATAAATCTTTCTTTCACCTGATGGCAATTGTGTATACCTAGTCTTTCCTTAATATGTTAGGTTGTCTTGCCTTTCAATTGTGTGTGTCGGAAATATCTCGTGCAGTACCCTCATAGTGTGTCCTGTGCGGTGGTGGTGGTGAGTTAGGTGGTGTGGGTGTGGCCCCGGAGGGCGGGCGCGCGCACAACCCTCCCTAGCAGCACCCAGTAACACACTCCCACACGCACGCACGCACATCCGCGGGGAGACACGCAGGGTGGGTGGAGAGGCAGCTAGGGTGAGCAGTGTGCACATGGCAGGTGGTGGCGGCGGTGGTGGTGGGAGAGAGTGGTCGCTGAGCTACACCTCGCCCGCCAGATGTGGTTCACCAACAATTGCTCCTGCTCCGGCTTGTTGGCCATGTTGGTGCTCAGGTGTGTAGTGTACAGTGTTGCAGGGGGCGTGGTGTATAGTGTTGCAGGGGTGGTGGTATATAGTGTTGCAGGGGGCGTGGTGTATAGTGTTGCAGGGGGCGTGGTGTAAAGTGTTGAAGGGGCGTAGTGTATAGTGTTGCAGGGGGCGTGGTGTATAGTGTTGCAGGGGGCGTGGTGTAAAGTGTTGAAGGGGCGTAGTGTATAGTGTTGCAGGGGGCGTGGTGTAAAGTGTTGAAGGGGCGTAGTGTATAGTGTTGCAGGGGGCATGATGTATAGTGTTATACGAGATGTCGAATATAGTATTGCAGAGGGACACGTATGTACAGTATTGAACATGACATGGTGTATAGTGTTACCGGATACGTGGTGTATAGTGTTACTGGAGACGTGGTGTATAATGTTGCAGAAGACTTGGTGTATAATGTTGCAGGAGACGTGGTGTATATTGTTGCAGGAGACGTGGTGTATATTGTTGCAGGAGACGTGGTGTATAATGTTGCAGGAGACGTGGTGTATAATGTTACTGGAGGCGTGATGTATAGTGTTACTGGAGGCGTGATGTATAGTGTTCCAGGAGACGTGGTGTACAGTGTTGCAGATGTGTACAATATTGCAGGAAACGTGGTATATAGTGTTGCAGGAAACGTGGTATATAGTGTTGCAGGAAACGTGGTGGATAGTTCTGCAGAGGACGCACCTGAAGTATATCTGCAGGATACTTCTGGGTGTCTGCACCTCCGCGTCCCTGTCCTGAACCTGGCCTCCTGGAGTATCATGGCGTGATCAAGCAGGCTGTTACTGCCTACAAACCACAGCCCGCCTGGTCTTGACCGCCAGAAGTTTGTTGGTAGTTCGCTTATGCACGAAAGGAGGGCGTTGAAGCGTCGGGAACCTGATACTCGTCCAGTTCTCTCATGGTATACTCGTCGCGTCCCAGCTTTTTATTGGAGGTACTTTGCACCATCTGCCAAGTCACTTGCTTTCACACTGAGTGATTCCGGTGTGCAAGTTTGGGACCAGTCCCTCCAGGATTTCTTAGGTTAAAAATTTTTGATGCACTTTTCTCACCTACGTTCCAAGGAGTACAGTTGAAGGGTCTTCAAGCGTTCCCAGTAGTTTAGGTTTTTTATTGAATGTATGCGAGCAGTGGACGTTCTCTCTACGTTTTCTAGCTCAACAATATCGCCTACCTTGAAAAGAGCTGTTAGTTACAGCAGTATTCCGGCTTGGAGAGAACAAGTGACTTGAGCATCATCACTGGCTCAGCATCTCTTATCTTTAAATTTCTAATTATGCAGCCTACCATTTTCCTTACGATAGCAATAGCAACATTGTTGTGATCCTTGAATGTGAATGGAAGTTTCGCTCCATTAAAATATTTGAGTTTGTCCTGTGCTCCGTTTCCGTCTTTTTTTTCCCCTCCATTCTTACATAATGGAGCGACTGAAATTTGTCCTCATTAAACTTCATATTGTTGTTTGAGGCTCACTGGAAGACTTTATATTCTCATGAATTACTGTGTTCGACGGACGCCAATTTCATTGAGATTCTGGTGTCGTCAGCAAAGTATTTATGGTGCTGTCATTTATGGCTTTGTCTTTGTCGGCTATAAGAATGAGAAATACAAGTGTACTGTGCCTTCAGGATCGGGTTAGTACTGTGGTAGCCTTCGACTTCGCCATGTTTACTTCTACTCTCTGGGTTCTATTTGTTAAGAGGTTAAATAACCAGCTACCGACCTAACCAGTTATTCCTTTTGCACGCATTTTGTGACCTATCACACCATGGTTGCACTTGTCGAAGGCTTTTGCAAAATCAGTGTACACAACATAAGCATTTAGTTCGTCTTTAAGTACATCTCAAACCATATCATAATGGACTGGCATTTGTGAATGGCAGGTTCGTCCTTCTCTAAACCTATTCTGTCCTGCGATTCCATGCGATTGGCAAGCTTCCTTTTTAGGGCCCATTCAGAGATTTTGATAATGTGTGAATTAAGCATTATTGGTCTATAGTTTTTAGCATTTACTTTACTACCACCTTTGTGAAGTGCGGCTATAATACTGGTGGTTTTTATTGACTGTGAGATGATACCAGTGTTCGGTCTCCTTCTCCATAGAATACTAAAGGCCGGAGATAGGGGTTTATTGCAATTTTTTTGTGAATATGGAGTTCCACGGGCCTGTCCCTGGGGCATAATGTATGGGCATGCTGTCGATGGCTTCTTCAAAGTCAACAGGGTATGGAGCCACATCAGAAATTGTGGGGATATCGGTGGCGTTTTGATTCTCATGAAAAATTCGTTAGGGTCTTCGATCTGTGGACCGATGAGTGGGTCACTGAACACAGAGTCGTATTGTGACTTCAGTATTTCACTCATTTCCTTACTGTCATCAGAGTATGTTACAACTCCTTTAAGCAAAGGCCCTTTACTGGTTATGGTTTTTGCCCAGGACTTTGCATAAGAGAAGTATTTGGGATTTCGTCTAATTTTATTTATGACTTTTTTGCTGACAGTCTCTCCTGGTGGACTCTAAATGGTGTCACCAGTTTGTGCTCGATGTTTTCCATTTCACTGGCCAGAGTTTCACTTCATTTAGTGGTGGATAATGTTACAGGTAGCGTGGTGTATGGTGCTACAGGTAGCGTGGTGTATGGTGCTACAGGTAGCGTGGTGTATGGTGCTACAGGTAGCGTGGTGTATGGTGCTACAGGTAGCGTGGTGTATGGTGCTACAGGTAGCGTGGTGTATGGTGCTACAGGTAGCGTGGTGTATGGTGCTACAGGTAGCGTGGTGTGCATTGTTGCAGGGGATGTGGTGTACATTGTTACAAGGAGTCTGTTGTACATTGTTGCAGGGGACGTGGTGTACATTGTTACAAGGAGTCTGTTGTACATTGTTGCAGGGGACGTGGTGTACATTGTTACAAGGAGTCTGTTGTACATTGTTGCAGGGGACGTGGTGTACATTGTTACAAGAAGTATGTTGTACATTGTTGCAGGGGACGTGATGTACATTGTTACAAGGAGTCTGTTGTACATTGCAGGGGCGTGGTATACATTATTGCTGGGGACGTGTACATTATTGCTGGGGACGTGTACATTATTGCAGGGAACGTGGTGTACATTGTTGCAGGGACGTGGTGTATATTGCTGCAGAGAGCGTAATGTAGTGTTGTAGCAGACGTGTTATACATTGTTGCAGGTGACGTGGTGTATACTGTTTCAGGCGTGGTGTACACTGTTCCAGAGGACGTGGTGTACACTGTTCCAGGGGACGTGGTGTACACTGTTCCAGAGGACGTGATGTACACTGTTCCAGAGGACGTGATGTACACTGTTCCAGGGGACGTGGTGTACACTGTTTTAGGGGACGTGGTGTACAATTTCAGGGGCGTGGTGTGCACTGTTCCAGGGAAAGTTTTGAGTTCACTTCAAAACTACGTCCTTAAGGGTGATGGAGTGATGAGATGGTGTTTACATGTCTACTGCTTGTGCTCACTCTTCTGTACTCAACTTAAGAAGCCTACTGTTAGACGAAACGTTTCGTAATAAAGGTACCTAACTGTCGCACATGTGTCTTATCAACCTCTCTGGATTGTATACCATTTTAATATTAACTCTATATAGACTTGACATTAAATTGACACTGTGTCTTTGCACTCAGCACCTGGAGAATTATATATTTAAAGAGAAATGCAAAACGCCATTATGTGTGTACTTTGAAAGAGCAGATAGTGCTGTTACGAGTCTTGAGACCCTGAAAACTACGGACATAACTCAACTTCACAAAGAAGCCAGCGTATATATAATATACCTACGACTGATTTCGAGAGTAATACATCTCTCGCATCACGGCCCAAGCTTGGTTGTTTAGGCTGTTGCTGCCTGCAACCCGAAGGCCTACTTAGTCATCATAACTTGGCTGCTCGGGCATTTTGTGTAGAAATTGGTTTAGTTTCCTTATGGAAATTTTCACCGTTTCCCTGGTTATATTTCTTATACCTGACTAGTAAAGGCTGAAGAGTTATATGCTACAGATGTTGACTCAACGTTTTCTAATTGTGCCTACGAAAACAGTTTCTTTTCCCTGTGTTTATTATACACTTCTCCCGTATCTCTAAGTCAACTTTGTTTTTTATTTTAGTTTGCAGATTCAGTAGGTAGCCTTCGAGTATTTTTCTTGTATAGCTTATAGGATACTGTTCTCATCTCCATTCCAGATAGGACAGTGCAAGTACCTTGAAGCATTTCCAGTAGTTGAGATGTTTTACTGTGTGAAGGCAGTAGATGTTTGTACATTTCCAGCTCTGATATGTGTCCTGCCTTGAAATACTGTGGACACTGAATAATATTTCAAACATCAGGGCCATAAAAATGTTTAAAATAAAAACTCATTCAAAAACTGGAACGCCATAGGCTCAATGAAAGATCAGTCATCTTCTTAGGCCAAGACTCCTAAACCTACTACCAGCAGATATAAAAAAAAATTACAATAACAAGTGTAGAACCTTTCAAGAGAAAACTGGACCATTACCTCCTCCCAGGGCCAGATCACCCAGGTTACGATGGCTGAGGGCCAGCGGCCTGTTGGTTGAACGGGTAATCAGTAAGCAAGCCAAGCCTCAGGCCAGGCTGCCACAAAAATCTTTCAAACCAGTCACAAGTATGGGAAAACACAAGTGATTTGAATAGTACAATGATTGGAAGGATTTATTTTGCTTTCAAAGTGCTTACAATCCTGGGCGATGGCAAAAAAAATATAGAACAGTAGCATTGAGAGGGTAAGACGGCTGTTTCGTTGTTTTATGGAAAGCCATGAGCTACACAATCTAGGTCAACGTGGCATTATAGCAGGAACATCATAAGAACATAAAAATCGAGGAACACTGCAGCAGGCCTACTCAAAACCAGCCATTCCCACCCACCTATTTCTCTAAAGTCTTCCAGAAGCCACCCAAGAATTTTCTTCAATACCTTAAGTACTATGTTGAAAATGGTATAAAATACCGAGAAGTTGGTGGGTAAGACTCATGTGCAACAGTTGAATATTTTTATTGTTGAAACGTTTCGCTTAAGCGGTAAGCTTCTTCAGTCAAAGCTGGTGGAGAATATATTGTAGGCAGCAGTAGTGTCGAGGTAAAGCTGTTGTAATCAGTCCATCAATCTTGGAGAAATAGTTTGAGGTGATCAGTCCCTCAGCCTGAATAAGCTCAGCTCAATGATCTGGCCATGGACGACGTGTGTGTTAGTTGATATGCATGACCTGCTGTGTGTATATTACCTGTATATGTATGGTATACAGTACCGAAAAGATGAATAATTAGACACATGTGCAACATCTGGGTATCTTTATTGTAGACGCTTCTCCATCCAGTGGCTTTATCAATGCAAATTCATGGGCATAATTGTAAGACAGTAGAACTATATACAAAAGGTGAGGTAATGAGTCCCTCAGCCTTGGAGATGTTGAACACTTCCGTGGTCATGACGACTACGGTGCTCTTCACCAACACCAAGGCTCAGGGACTCATTACCTCATCTTTTGTATATACTTCTAATGTCTTCCAATTATGTCCTTGAATTTGTATTAATAAAGCCACTGGATGGCGAAACGTCTACAATGTTCATATAAAGATACCCAGATGTTGCACATATATTTAATTCTTCATCGTATATTAGCTATACATTTTCATGCATGATCTCTTGTATGTGTTAGTGCCATGTATGACCTATGTGTTAGTGCCATGTATGACCTGTTGTGTGTTCCAGTGCCATACATGACGTATAATGTTTGTTGCAAAGTTTTGTATTCACCTTGCACCAGTTACACTTGTTTGTTGTTTGATAAGGAAAGATTGAAGAACTCAAAACAAGAGCAGGATGTATAACGTAGTAAAATGAGGTCATAGAATGGAAAGAAAAGTTATGTAAATGATGTGAGAATATGAATGTGAGAGAAGATAACTTAAGAGGGTACAACACAACAGTTGCAGCCAAGCTCTCGAAAATGATAGTTGTGATGAAGAAATTAAAAAAAACGAGAGTCCACAATAATGATGCTACTGTTCAAAGCACCTGTGGTCTCTCTCTTAGAATACTCTTCTCTCTTCAAGGTTCCCTTCAAAGTAGATGAGCCGAGCTACAAAGTAATACACACAAAGTAATGCTTAGACAATTTGCTGTTCGCATAGACCAAGTAAAACATTTAAACTATTGGGACAGTTTCAACGTATTATATAAAATGGAGAGAGAAATCTTGTATATAGAAAATAATGAAGGATCAGATATCTAATCTGCACTAAAATAACATAGTAGTGAGAGATACAGGTTAAAATGTAGAATAAAACCATTGACTTGTCAACATTTGTAGTTTCAGACTCTTCAACCTTCTACCAGCAAATATAAAAAAAAAAATACCGAAACAAAAAACAAAGGTGGAAGTTTTCAGGAGGAAACAGAACTACCTGTAATTAATGCCAGATCAGCCAGGTTGTGATGGCTCCGTGGGCCTGGGAATTGCAGATGTCAGTAGCCTGGTTCATCAAGCTAGTTAGTTTGTGGATTGTGGATGTAGAACTCTCAAGACCGGTCACAAGTATGTTACAGGGAGCGTTGTGTACAGTATAATGTAGAGTGTCAGTGTGTTCTGACTATGTGCCACAGTGGCGCCAAGAGGAAGCCTTCAGTTATCTTGTCCAGGTTCCTTACTAGTCAAGGGATAGATTGTGTTCTCTTCCATGTTCATCCCAGCCCCAGGTTTTATATATATGTTCATCCTAGTCCAGGGTTTTGTTCCATGTTCAGTTCAGCTTAGGTTCTGTTACATATTCATCCCAGCTCCAGGTTTTGTTTAATGTTCATCTCAGCCCCAGGTTTTATTTTATGTTTATCCCGGCCCCAGGTTTTGTTCAGTATTCATCCCAACCTGAGGCTGTTTAGTTCCATGTTCATCCCAGTTCAAGGTTGTGTTCAGTTTCACGTTATTGCTTGACTGAGGTTGTTTTGTCCCAGCTGAGTGTATACTCGCCTTTGTCTTACTGTGTTCCGCTGTGGCAGACGTGTTGACAAACTTATGTCGACTGAGAACAAAAGCTTTACCCAGACTATCCTGGTGAGGCAGATACAGCTGATAAATGCAGTTATATTTTGCGTGATATACCAATAAAAAACAAGTTACCTCAGTTATGTTCATTGTCACATATACTACTCCATTGAACATGCCAAATATCTGACTAATGGAAAAAAGGGAATCGGCAGTTGCCTCATGCACAGTTTCAAGAGTAGGCAGGACTAAATATGACAAAACTCAGGAGAGTAAGAATTTGCATATACTGTTAAGAGCCCAGAAACATGAATTCACTCTACCTTTCCCACAAACACATCTGTGGGTACAAATATATGGATACACTTATAGCACATTTATAATATTCACTACAGTTATAAAGGAAAAAGATGCCTTGATGAATCACCTCTCAGATATTAAATTAAAAGAAACAACACGAAAGTAAGCAAAGTAACCTGTAACCAGGCCTTCCTGTTGATAGCTTCGTCAATAAAGCTATGATGTTATCTACACGACAGCCTAGCTGATCAGGAAGAAATTTGTCAAATTCTCTCTTGAAGACAGTTGGTAATTCACTTCAATTCAGATGAGTGTGAAATATACTCTACTGGAACCGCAGCTCCATTTTCCAACACAGTATTTAATGAATTGACTAACAGTATAGAAAACAGATATGTTGGTAGAAGGCAACCATTCAGCCAACCATGGGTGTGAAACGGAAACTTGTTAAACATTTTACTGTTCTGTTCTTTCTGTCTGTATGAACTTGAAAGATAGCGGATAACTCTTACAAACTTCTATTTACACTCAGTATACACGTTACTTTTTACCGTTTCGCAGTAGTTATCATATCTTTAATATTTCGTGTTCAGGTTAAGAGACTCGGTCTCAGAGGGTCTCACGGGGGGCAGTGAACCTCAGCACAGATATCATACATAACAAATATAACATAATAGTTATCGAGAATAAAATTCGGTTACTCTGCTGTGGAGAAACTGAACAAAGAAAGCTGGAACAGAGTACGAAACATTGTGAAATAGCTCAGTAGAGAGGAAGAAGGGTGTAAGAGACTGGTAACAATGTTGGATGATCTTATCAAGAATTACAGCAGTGTTACTGTCACACCTGCAAGGAAAAAAATTAATCGATAAGAGCCATCGGACTGCCAAGTCAGTGAGGATAGGGCAATTGTCCTATCTAGTATGGAACATTACTTTTCATAATAGCCTCATTTAAGTCAGGTGAAATTGTCCGCTTCTACTTATACGCTTGAAGTCCCTTGAACTGTACTTCCTGGAATGCAGGAGAGAAAGATCCATAATAATCTTTACCTGGAAAATACTGGAAGAATTTGTTCTAAATTTGAACGCTGAAAATACCTCAGTGAAAAGCAGGGTTTAATACGCCACGTACCTTAACTATTCTATGAAGGACCCTAGATAAAGGAATCATCTTGTAATCATTCAAAATCACTGATATTGCCCCGCTCCACAAAGGTAGTAATAAAGCAATGGCAAAAAACTACAGATCAATAGTTCTAATATTCTACATTATCAAGACCTTTGAAAGGGTTTTAAGAAGCAAGGTTACCAATCACATGGAATCGCAACAGTTTCGCAACCCTGGTCAACATGGGTTCAGAACTAGTCGCTCCTGCCTTTTGCAACTGCTGGGCTATTGCGACATAGTCTTGAGTAGTCTTGAAGACAGATACACTGCAAATGTAATGTACACTGACTTTGCAAAAGCCTTTGATAAGTGCGACCATGGGGTAATTGCATACAAATTGCATGCGAAAGGAATAACTGGGAAGATGGGCAGTTGGATTTTTAACTTCCTCACAAATAAACCCCAGAGTAAATGTAGTGAAATTAGGAGTTGTTACAGTGAAAGGTTCTGTATACCAAAGCACCTTACTAGCCCCACTTTTCTTCCTCATTCTCATTTCTGACATAGACAAAGACATCAATCATAGCACTGTACCATCTTTTGGATACGATTCTAGAATCTATATGAAAGTGGCATCTATAGAAGACACAATGAGCCTCAAAGCTGATACAAACCAAGTCTTCTGTATGATGTTGAATGAGACAAATTTCAGTTATTACGCCATGGAAGAATGGTGGAAATAAAAACAAGACCAGAGGACAAGACAAACTGAAACAACTCAATAGAGCGCAAGTCAAATGTGAGAGACCTGGGAGTAATAATGTGTTCAAGAAACATAACCTTATTGCAGCTGCAAGAAAAATGATAGATTCGATGAGTAGAACCTTCAAAACAATGGATGCCAAGCCAACGATGACACTCTTCAGGCCACTCGTTCTCCCTAGGCTGGAGTATTGCTGTGTACTAACGGTCTCCTTCAAAGCAGGCGAAATTGCTGAGCTGGAAAATGTACAGAGAAACTTCACAGCTCGTATAAACTCAGTCAAGCTCCTAAATTATTGGGAGCCCTTAAGTCCCTAGAATTGTATCCCTTAGAACGTAGGTGAGAAAAATACATTATAATCTACACCTGGAAGATACTGGAGAAATTGGTACCAAACCTGCACGCCGAAATTACAGCTTATGAGCACAAGCTGCTTGCCAGACGGTGCAGGATTCCTCCAGTGAAAAGCAGGGGAGCGATGAGTACACTGAGAGGGAACTCAGTAAGTTTTGAAGATCCTCGACTCTTCAACATCCTCCCATCATGCATAAGGGAAGTCACTAACAAACCCCTAGCTGTCTTCAAGAGGGA
The DNA here is from genome assembly GCA_009830355.1 of Cherax destructor. Taxonomy (NCBI): domain Eukaryota; kingdom Metazoa; phylum Arthropoda; class Malacostraca; order Decapoda; family Parastacidae; genus Cherax; species Cherax destructor. The sequence continues at coordinate 40,203 of WNWK01008372.1, read as the reverse complement.
ATTCGACAGATTCCTTAAAACCGTTTCTGATCAACTGGGTTGGGCTGCGGACGGCGGGCAGTAACAGCTTGATAGATCAGGCCAGCAACCAGGAGGCCAGGCCTGGGACCGGCCGCGGGGGCGGTGACCTGCAGAAGCGACTCGATGTAAACTCTCTCATACATGAGGGGAATTACCATCTGACCCCTAGCTGTCTTAAAGAAGGAACTTGATAAGTTCCTCCATGCATTTTCTGATAAGCCTGCCTGTAGTCCGTACTATATATTGCTTGCTGCAAACATCAACATTCTGACTGATGAAGTCATCAACTAGGATTCCTGATCCGGGACTAGGTTTTGGAAGTGATGACTACCGAAACTCATAAGATAAAATTAAGACAAATTTGCGGTGATTTAAGGGGATAAAAAAATTGTAGACGAGTAGTATATTGGCATACAACCAGGGAGTTAAACTGGTGGTACCATACTATTAGCTCTCAACACAGCTCTCGTGATTTATAACCAACACAAAATGCGTAGATATTATATCTGAGGGATCTGCAGGTTTGAAAACAGGGAAAAAATGAATACAGCATGTAGATACGATCACCCCCCAAAAAAAAAAAAAAAAAAAAGAAAAAAAAAAGTCATGAACTCCTCTCTGAAGGCAGGTGTCATTTCACAGATTGCAGCCGATAACTCTCTGTTTTCTACATGAAAAAAACCCAGAGCGCATCGAACCAGGTGATCATCCATGTTACCATAGCAGGTACAAAAACAAAGTTGAGATGAATAAATAAGAATGTACGGGGGCTTGAACCACGGTTCGAATCTCCGTCCATTCTTCTGTTTGTTTATTGACAGTCGTTTATCGCAACTTATATTGAGTTTATAGACCTGAGATCTTTTTTCAGTAAAGGGAATAGATGAAGGACGACTTGTGAGCCACATTGAGCACAATACAAACTCTTTGGGTGTTACATCAGGGACATAATAACTCCAGAAAATAATCCGTTACAGATATAACTATATATTAACTGTTGTACTCTCACTCTGGATATGAAACATTAATATGAAATTTATTTTATAAATGAACTCAACACGATAGATGCCAAACCAATGATGATACTCTTTTATAGTACTTGTACTCTCTAGGCTGTAATAATGCTGTACTCCAGAGGTTCCCAAACTGCAATATGCGTTTCTCCAGAGGTATGTGAAAGGCTTTTCAGAGTACAGGAGTTATTAAAATGTGCTATCATAATTATGTTTTAATTTATATAAAGTGTTTTTTAATGACAAAGGTAATATTGAGACAACCTTGTTCAATAAAAGATATATATCAGCACTATGTTAACGCAAAAATAGAACGAAGTACATATTGTGACAATATCGGTAGTCCATTATCGATTAGGCTTTTGTTTCGCAAGTTTAGGACCTACATTGTTGCATAGCGATGTTATGTACTCCTGAAATTAGGAGTATAATGTTCTATGTGTATGTCTTTATCTCAGACATTATTTATAGACATTTTAATATACTCAGGGGTGTGCGGTTGATAATATAAAACGTCACAGAAGTTTGGGAACTACCGCTCTACGTTAAGAGCTGCATTTAAGGCGGGCGAAACTGTGGATTTAAAGAATATACAAAAAAATCATTGTCCGTTCCTGTAGAAACACGAGATACTTGAAACGCATAAAATCCCATCAATTGTACTCCTTGGAGTGCAGGCGAGAAAAGTTGTATCGTAATTAACCCACAGACGATACTGATAGAACTGTTTCTAGGTCATAATAGCAACACGAGATAATTCATTAAACAAAGTGTTGTTGATTTTCCAACCCCCTACCACCTTCCAGGACAAGAAAATTACCAGTAGAGCCTCTGATTGTCTTCAAGGGGCAACTTGTGAAGTGTTCTGATCAACTGGGCAACGGTGCCTTCGTCGGGTTGCATCCAGCAATCTGTAACAGGGAGGCCTGGCCTAGAACTAGGCCGCAGGAACTGTCTGCAGGTAAGCTCACAGAGGAAAATACAGTGTTAGAGCCTTCACAGAGAGCGTAATTAAAAATAATATGGCAGTGATGTATGGAAACCTTTGTTAAATTTGTTAAATTCAACCGAACACAAACCACAAACAGGGGGTCGGTCTGTGCGTAAAGATATTTTTCAACCGAAGTGCTTAAGAACACAAACTACGCAAACACCTGGCAATGAAAATTCATAAATAAAATTAAGTAATTTTTTCCTATTTTAAAAACATAGGATTAAAATTGGCAGTAGTTTAAAGATTAGGTGAAAATTTAACGCTGCCAATACAACCTTATAAAAGCCGGCACCAATCATCATCCTGCTGGGTGGTTACAGTGGACGACACTGACAATAGAAGAGCGTAGCAAATACATGTACTGTAATAGCAGAGAAAGTTGCACAAAACAGTTCAAAATAATAGTCACAAACTTTCTTAATTGTAGCAATTTTTTTTTTAAGATAAGAAGCAGTTGAATGGACCAGCGGTGTAAACAGTAAAGTTATATTCATAAATACAGAGTAACTGATACGGAGCTTCATAGTGTGGAGCACATTGAACACAGACCACAATCTAATCATATGTTGAAACTTGCATGAACCCCAGAGCCCAGCGGTCATCGCAATCTTCTGCAGTCCATTGTGACATCTAAGAGGTATACACCTTCAACATTCAACGTTACCCATTTTTCAACAACCACCTTGTTGCCAGATTTGCCACAGAAGGTTTTTGTAATTTGCTTATTTGTGGTAAAGGATAAGTGTTTATAAGTTTAAAGTTTCCATAAGAGTTTCCAATAAATATACTCTTCAAGGGTGACAGGGCCTTGATGTTAGTAACCAGCTCTTGATCTGAGGAATTGTAGCTATTTTCCTCTTCCTCAGATCGAATCCGATTACCTACTTTTGCCCTCGCACTCTATTGACCCGAAAGGTTTATCGCTTCTTCATGGATATAACTATAATTCAACAAATTCAGTATCAACATTAAATATGTTAACCAGAAACAAATAAATCATGTCTTTATTGAAAGTTGTTTGTGAGATTAAATAAGGTGAGTGTAAAGCAGTAGCTGGATAGAATAAGAACAGCTGTTGTGCAAACATGCGTCTTACTCGTACCTCAAGATACCTCAACGACGTTTCCGGAGGTCAATACCTCTACGACCCTAACACAGACCGCGCCTTTGAGTGGATGAAGGCCTGATCATTTAGGCTGTTACTGCTGGCCGCACGCAGTATAATGTCCGAACCAGTCTAGCTGGTCAGGAACTGATTCGAGGAACTTGTAAAGTTCCCTCTTGAAGACAGAGGTTTGTTGATAATTCCCCTAATGCAAGGAGGAAGGGCGTTGAAAAGCCGAGAACCTCTGACACTCATCGAGTTCTTAGTGTACTCGACGCGCCCTTGGTTTTTATTGGAGGTACTCTGCATTGTCTTCCAAGATTTTTTGTTTTAAATGAAGTGATTTTGGTGTGCAGGTTTGGAACCAGTCCCTCCAGATTTTTCCAGGTGTTACATATAATGTACCTTTTTCGCCTACTTGCCAAGGAATACAGTTGAAGAGACTTCGGGCATTCCCTGTAGTTCAGATGTTTGCTCTTCATACCATGTAAGACAAGATAAAAATATACAAATTAGAAAGGGAGGGGTGGGTTGTGGCTGTAGCGTGGCTCATGGGAGATGCATAGAAGAAACCTTGACTGATACATAACCTGCATGCTGCTATAACAATTAGTGAAAGATATGTGAGAGAGTTTGAAATAATCCCAGTGAAGAGCAGGGGAGCCATGGTTACCCTGAGAGAGAACTGTCGGTACTCACCTGTATGTGCTCACCTATATATGGTTGTAGGGGTCGAGTTTTAACTCCTGGCCCCGCCTCTCAACTTGCCGCTTGCCCGATTCACTCCCTTCTATCCTCGTGGGGCCCTATCGACCTCTTCGTCGAGGTCATTTCACCTCCTGACCACCCTGAGATTGAAGAAATATTTCTGACAGCCTTTGTGGGTCAGCGGTGTCTTTATTTTGCATTTGTGCCCCCGTCTCTCAAACGGCCTTTCCCTGTCTACCCTGTCAGTTCCTCAGAATATTTTGTACGTTGTTATCATGTCTCCCCTGGTTCTTCTGTCCTTCAGTGTCGGTAGATTCAATTCGTCGATCTTCCCTTTTCCTATACCCCTTAGCCTTGTTGCTTACCTTTGATGAATTTCGAGAGTTTTCTACTCCCGGAGCCCGCCCCTGGGCCAGGCTTCACCTGTGCTTGTCTGGTCAGTCAGCCTGTTGCTGCTGGTAGCCTGCTGGCCCACATACTCGTATCCATCACAGCCTAGTTCATCTGGCATCTGGTGAAGATACTTGAAGACTTCTACACTTGTCCCATCAGTGTTTCTGATATTTTCTGGCAAGGTGTTGAATAGTCTGGGACCCCGGATATTGATACAATGTTCTCTTATGGTTCCCACGGTGCCCCTACTTTTCACTCGGTTTATTTTACACTTCCATATTTCTCATTACTCTGCTCTTTCTCCAGCTTCTTAACGTTTTTTTCAGGTGTGGGTTCCATACTGATGCTGCATGCTCGAAAATTGGCTTCATATATTGTATAAAGGGCCCAAATGATTGTTGTGATTCTTGAAGGCTACCCTTAGATTTGCCAGAAAAGCATTAGCAGAGATTATTCGGTTGATGTGAGCCTCTAGCAATGTACTAAGCACTAGTATACAGCCATAGGCTTTTGTCTTTGAGTGAAGTCTACAACATCTATTCCCCGAGTCTATACTCTGTCTGGTCGTCCCGCCACTTGCTCAGTCTTCATAACTTTTCATATGCTTGGATTGAATGAAAGTAACTGCTTATCTGACCAATCTTGTAGTTTATCATATCCATTCCCTTTCCTCATTAGTTTTATATCATCAACAAACAAGGATACATCCCACCTGATATTGATTCTTGCAGAATTACCCTTCCCTATTCGGACATCTCTTCCAGAACAATCACGCTTTCTTTCTTACCCCTAAGGTACTCTTTGATCTACTGGAGCACATTGCATATTATTCCTGGCCAAATCTTAATTTTTTTTACTTCAGTCTCTTATGGGGCATAGCATCAAGTGCCTTCTTGCAGTCTAAGAAAATACATTCCACCTATCTTTTGTCTCGTGTCTTGTTACTTTGTTGTAGGATTCTATCCATAATAGAATTATATTCTGATCCACCGAGAGGTGTCGTCGTGGATTGGGCCGAGGGGAATTGACCCTCAGAACACACTCCAGGTAGGTAAGTAGGGATGTCTGAACCCGTGCTGGTTATTGTTTATGAAAGCACTTCTCTGCAAGTGTTCTACCACTCTCCTAATTATCTTTTCAATTACCTTGCATGGTCTCTAGTTCAACGCTTCATGTCTGTCTCATGTCTTAAATATAGTGAGTACATTTGCTGTCGTCCATCTCTGACAACTGTCCATTGACTTGTTTACATAGGGGTGTCAATGGCAATCGATGCAGTGATGGTAATAGCTCGTTGTTAAACGGATTGGCACCTTTAAGTAGCGGACTGTAAGCACTGAGAGGCTAGTCGATCAGGTCACCATACAAGCTTGACGTCAGGTAATAAGTAGAGAAAGTTTCGAAGGAAGAGCACCCTAAGCTTTCACCAGACACACTCGACAGGTAAGTTGTTACAGATCTTGATGGCAGCTATGATAGTTCCTCTAGTTGTGGCAATTATGGTGGTCGTTTTGGTCATTATCATCCATTATTTTGATAATTGAAATCATCGTCATCATCATTGTGATGTGACTTAATGGTCCAACACGGGCCGAAACATTGTTCAAATTTCCTCTTTAGGTGAAAATTACTTGTGAATTGTTCCAGTCACGGTATTGTGAATTATTCTTCATTATTATTACATGTGAACTTAACCTATGTGGGTGTTTCAGCGCTAGGTGTGGTGGAGGCTCGATCCTCCGTCTTTCAAACAGAGAGGAGGCTCTCTCACCTCTCCCACAAGAAAATTACAGGTGTTATATCAGGTAACCCCTATACTCATATACTCGGACAACTCAAGTGTGTTATAAAGGTGGCGTCTTGGTTGGTGTAGACCATGTGTGGCAGCCATTACAGCCACACTCGTACACAGTTTTGATGACTCCCAAGTATCGTTCACAAATTGCAACCACTTGTGTGATAGACCAGAGGTCACACGGTGTGCTTCTTTATACATAAATGACCCGCTTATCTGCATGGATTATTACGCACCTCATACATTGCAGTGGAAACTTAAATCGTTCTTATTTACAAACCACTATTAGCAAATAAAAAAAAATAGATAGGCTTCGTAGGTCTTATAAATGGAATAATATATGTGTAGAAAGTGTAACAAGTAAACTATATCCGTGTTGCATTAGGCTGAAAGTATTGTTTACAGCTCCTTTCATGGCAGGAAAGATGTCAGAGCTCGAATATAGAGATCGTGTACTGTCCGCATACTCAGTAAAACATCTAAGCTCCTGGGAACGCCTGAAAACATTTTGAATGTACTCTTGGGAATGGTGATAAGATCATTTATAAATGGAAAATACTCTAGTGTCAGGTTCCAGATCTGCACACACTACCACCGTTACAAGTTGAGTAAAATACGCGAGGACGTGTGGAATAAACCCAACCAAAACATGGGTACCTTGTCAATCTGTAGTTGATTGACTGGTCATTGCTCCCGCGAGCTGGCGATGTATCCTAAAGAATCAGATGTGAAAACGAAAAAATTGCCTCAGACCACTATATACTACTATAGTGGACATCAATAGTCCGCTATAACGAGTAGTAGTGCCTTAAAGAGTCGTAATTGGCTTGACATTTGTTTTGAAGATTCTTGTTATACAGCTTCTCATATTGTTCCAAATTGTAATAGTAACATTATTGTCTTTCTTATACTTACTATGATCTGACATTGTTACCACAAAACGATATTTTCATTTCTCTTCCACTCCATTGAGTGTTGGAAAACGTTTTATAACCTGCTTAATATTAGTAGTGGTTGTGGTGGTAGTTATAGTCATTCATGGTTATGGCGTGTGTGGTAGTGTTAATAATAGTAGATGTAGAAGTAATAGTGGTAGTAGTGGTTTCAGTAGTCTTATTAGTGTAGTGGCAGTAGTAGTAATGGTGGTTCCAGATGTAATTATCGTGGTTATGTAGTTTGCGGCAGTTGTAGTAGTTGTGGTTATGGTAATAGTTGTTCATGTAATAGTAGAAGAGGAAGAGGATGGTTTCGGTTTTATTAATAGTGGTTGCTGTAGTAGTAGTAGCAGTAGTAGAAAGATTTTGTTAATATCAATGGTGGTTGCCGTAGTAATAGAAGGATGGTTATGGTAATAGTAATGGTGGTTCGTGTGGTGGTAGTAGTAGTAGTAGTAGTAGTATGGTGGGGCAGCTAACGGAGGTAGCCGCTTTTGACTCATCACGGGACTGGTCGATACTGCTGCTGCTGCTCTCTCCGGCCTCTCTTCCCACCCTCCTACACACTCTCCCTTCCTCTCTTCTTTCCTCCTTTTCACCTACCCACCAACTAACCTTCCCGTGCACGCCTACCCACTCACCCAAGCTTACCGCCCTTTACACGCCCATATATACCCACGACTACTTCCATTTCTCTCTTACGACCACTACCACAAAGACTCGGGGGACAGTGAAAGAAAATCCTTAATGTAGACATTTAAATACATTGATAAGTGTGACTGTTGAGTGATAAACTGTAAAATGAGGATAAAAGTAATAAGACGTAAAGTAGGAGAATGTTATTGATTAATTTGTAAGGAAAACTCACTTATCGCGGCTCTTAATCATGTGATGAGCTGCTCATTGGCTCATTACAAGCATTTTAAAAATGGTGTCGCATCTTACATGGTCACACATTGTGTTCGTTGTGGAGCACTTGGCTCCCTTCACCACTGGAGTGCAGCTGCTGAGATAGATGTGTATCTCTACTTATTAACTATACTCTAACCCCTCTTTATGTGTAGGAGGTTATGGTAGGCTGAATATGCCATTAAGATGGGTATCACTGACGGGGTGGGTATGGAAAACTTTCAAAACAAGGGAAATAACGCCGATGGTGACACTCTTCAAATAGCTAGTGCTCCTTCATTCAGAATATTGCTCAGTGCTGACGGCCCCGTTCAAAGCAGGAGAAATATCAGAGCTGGAACAAATACAGAGATCGTTTACGGCTCACATTGAGCCAGTAAAGCACCTAAATTACTGGGAACGCCTTCAAGTCTTGAACATGTACTCATTGAAGCGGAGGACAGAGAGATACATGATAATATATACCTGGAAAGTACTCGAGGGCCTAGTCCCAAATCTGCACACTGCCATAACAACATACTGGAGTGAGAGATATGGGAGAAAGTGTAAAATAAACTCAGTGAGGAGCAGGGGTGCGGTGGGGACAATAAGGGAGCACTGTATCAACATCCTGAGTCCCAGACTATTCAACATCTTACTAGAAGATATCATAAACACGTCTGGAACAAGTGTAGAAGCCTTCAGGAGAAAACTGGACAAGTATCTTCCCCAGATGCCAGATCAACCAGGCTGTGATGGATATGTGGGGCAGCGGGCCTCCAGCAGCAGCATGGTTGACCAGGCAAACACCAGATGAGCCTGGCCCATGGCCGGGGTCCGAGAGTAATGAAACTCTCGAAACTCTTCAAAGGTATATCAAATATACTTCTAGGAATGTGCGAGACAGTAAATTTATGAGGCTCTTGGCTCAGTGGTGGTGGGAGAAGCAGGTGACTTCATAGTGGAAGTGTCATCTGGCGGAGTAGCAGCTAGTGAATTAATGGCTGTGTAGCAATTGTGCTGCTGCATTCTCAATTTTCCTTTTTGGCAGGACAGCCAATGAGCAGCCAAGGAATACCTGTGCGCTGATGTCCGCTAAAGTCTCTCTTGGTGTTACTGTGAGGTCACAGTTTTGATCTTGATGTTTGCTTGAAAGTTTCTTGTGTTTCCTGCAGTATTTTGGATCATTTGTTTAATTTGTCGTATGCTGATTGGCATATGTATAAACACATGCTCATTCCTAATTGGTATGGGGGATAAATATATACTCATTCCTAATAACTAGGTTGGGAGCTTCATCTGCAGCCTTGGATACCAACGTACGGGTTTACTTCAAGAAGGATGTGATGAGTCTTACATTGTCCTGTGGTTGAGTGTTAAGAGTGACTGGAGAGCAGCTGATGAATCTGTGTGAAGAACATGTTACCTTTGATGAGTTCCGATAATTTTTCTACTCCCCCATCCCGCCCTGGGGCCAGGATCGTCTGGTGCTTGCCTGGTCAACCAGGCTATTACTGCTGGTGACCCGCTGACCCATATATCCATAACAGCCTAGTTGATCTGGCACGTAGTGAAGTTACTTGTCAAGTTTCCTCTTGAAGACTTCTACACTTATCCCAGCAGTATTTCAGATATCTTCTGGTAAGATGTTGAATAGTCTTGGAGTACGGACGTTGGTACAGTGTTCCCTTATTGTGCCCATTGCACCCCTGCTTTTCACTGGGTTTATTTTGCACTTCATATCTCTCACTCCAGTATGTTATTATGGCAGTGTACAAATTTGGGACAAGACCCCTCATGTACTTTCCAGGTATATATTATCATATATCTCTTTCTGCTCCATTGAGTACAGGTTTAAAACTTTAAGGGACTCCCAGTAATTTAAATGCTTTATTGGCTCTATGTGGGCCGTAAACGATATTTGTACCTGCTCCAGTTCTGATATTTATTCTGCTCTGAACGGGGCCGCCAACACTGAGCAATATTCCAAATGAGAGAATACAATCATTATTTCCCTTGTTTTGAAAGTTCTCATTATCCACCCTGTCATCTTCCTGGCTGTCGTGACCTTGGTCTTACTGTGTTCTTTGAAAGAAAGGTCAGCTGACATAATTATTCACAAATCTTTCATGTGCTCCTTTCGTTCTAATTGACGATCCTCTTGCCTTTGTATACAGTGTCCCGTTTGAGTTCTCATTCTTTCCATATGAAAGCAGCTGGAACTTATCACCATTGAACGTCATTTTGTTCACCACTGCCCACTAATAAATCGTGTTTCTATCTTCCTGCAGTTTTTTTGTTTTCTACTGAAGTGACTCTCATTCTTATTTTAGTGTCATCTGTAAATGATGATACAAAACTGCGACGGGTATTTTTATCTATGTCTGCATGAGTCAGTGCTCGTTGTATCTGCACTAAGTGGTCAGTGAGTCTCCATCGTCCATCATGTTGGACTCCAGCTCCTGCAAGCTTATCTGGATCTACTGAGCTATCAGTGAAGTACATTATACTGTTGGTACCTTCAGCTCGGGTCATTCCGCGTGTCGTAATAGTGTGTCTGTGCTGCATAGACATTTACTTACAGGGGGGAAGGGGAACAAATTGTTGGTTGCGGTTTCCATGGTATTAGAGGAGTGCACTCTGACAGCTTAGTTCCTTTTTTCAACAGTTATAGGGTAGGTAGCTTTTTTTTCAGCTGAATTTACTGGGACAAAATTAACTAAGAACTATTAGACATATCCTGGGAAACAGTCATGAGCATCCTAAATCCTCACTAGTTCCTGGAAAAACTGAACACAGAAGCATACAAGGTCTGTATTAAATACATGTATGTGCCATTGAGAAAATCTAGAAGATCAGATATAGAAAGAGAGCATAGGAGATGGTACACAAGAATAAACAGAGATACCAAATTGCTTAATACCGTGAATATGTCACAACAAAGGAAAGATATTCTTAGCCGAGAGATCACTTGAGTTAAAGCAAAAATTTAAGCTGTCGTACCAATCAGAAGAAGCACAGAGGGAGCAAAATGTCATACAGGATATTAAAGAAGCCCAAAATATTTCTATTCATATGCAATATACAAAGCTAAGAACTACCTGTAGAATTTTAAAGGACCAATATGAGTGTTCAGCAACACTAAATGAAAGCAGGTTGGAGAATGCGGAAACCTTTTTATTCCATCTGAAGGCCTGGTAAACAAACTAACTGACAGTACTAATCCGTTGGAATTCGAAAAAGAAATTAAAAACATCAGCTCACTCATCACCTGGACCAGATTCATGGAATTCCCTATTTATAAAAAAAATGCAAAGTACCTCTAGTAGGAGCCTTCAATATTCTTTGGAGAAAGCGGTTAGATCTAGATGAAATACCAGAGACCTTTTAAAGAGTGCAGATATAGTTCCTTTGCATAAGGAAGGTAGTAGAGCACTAGCCGAAAAATTACAGATCAGTAATCCTTTTCACGTCAAAATCTTCGAAAGAGTGATGGAACAGCACAATTTGTAAAGCCAAAGCAACATGGTTTTAGAACTGGAAGATCATACCTGTCACAACTGCTAAACCACTATGGCAGAATTACAAAAGCATTGGAAGACAACCAAAATGTCTGTGATATACATATTTTGCTAAATCATGGGGCGAGTTCACACAAAATGAGAGGGGGAGGGAGGGAGGGAGAGAGAGAGAGAGGGGAGGGAGGGAGGAGAGAGAGAGAGAGGGGGAGGGAGGGAGGAGAGAGAGAGAGAGGGAGGGAGGGAGGAGAGAGAGAGAGAGAGAGAGAGAGAGAGAGGGGGAGAGAGAGAGAGAGAGAGAGAGAGAGAGAGAGAGAGGAGGGGGAGGGAGAGAGAGAGGGGAGGGAGGGAGGGAGAGAGAGAGGGAGGGAGGGAGGGAGAGAGAGAAAGAGAGAGGAGGGGGGAGGGAGGGAGAGAGAGAGAGGGGGAGGGAGGGAGGAGAGAGAGAGAGAGAGGGGGAGGGAGGGAGGGAGAGAGAGAGGGGAGGGAGGAGGGAGAGAGAGGGGGGGAGGGAGAGAGAGAGGGGAGGGAGGAGGGAGAGAGAGGAGGGAGGGAGAGAGAGAGAGAGAGGGGGAGAGAGAGAGGAGAGAGAGAGGAGAGAGAGAGGGAGAGAGAGGAGAGAGGGGGAGAGAGAGAGAGAGGGGGAGAGAGAGAGAGAGAGGGGGGGGATGGATGTGTACACTGCATCTTCATAGACTACAAGAAAACATTTTCCACATTATCACACACAAAACGAAGAATAAAAAGCAAAGGGTAATGGTAAGAGAATAGGTATATGAGTGGGAACGGTTGACAGGTTAGTTAAGGTTCTAAGATAACGTGTACAGCCTACAAAATACGATGACCCTGGATTAGATGATAGTGCCATGGGATCGTAACTGAGGGACTGCGCTCGATCCAGCATAAGTGGAAGCATGGCCATGTTTCCAATACTTGTTGTCCCTTTTCACCGAGCAGTAAGTAGGTACCTGGGTGTTAGCAGACTGTTGTGGGTCTCAGTCCAGGGAGGGTGTTTATGCATCTTAGGGCTGGGCTTTGATGAGAGCTGACTTACCATAACAGCTTTTAGCCTGTAGTTTCATTTGTGTAAATAAAAAAGTGGCCCAAAAAAGGTGCTACTTGAATTCATTACTGATAATTGCAAAGTATATAATAATAATGATAATAAAAAGTAATAATAATAATTGGAGAGGGAAGTAAGTAGACCAGACTTGGAATTTAGCTTGGGAAGAGCCACCACAGACAACCTACAAGGGATACATTTTTTAGTATTGCACTGATCATATTACGTAGTGCACATATCAGTCACATAAATTCAGCGTTATATGGAGAAACTAGCTAACCCAAGAACTGCTCTCGGGAAGCTTAAAAAAAACTTTTAGAACCTATCTTGTAATATGTCACACTATCATGGAGCTTGTAGAGAAACTAGGAATTCAAAGCTTCGATACGCGATTGGTACCGGAACTGAGGGATAGGGGGTTTAATCTGCGAGATTATTATAATGGCGTATTAATACTCATGGGTTGAGGCAAGTTGTCTCGACCCATGGAGTGTGGGATGAAACCGAGGAACAAATAGCTACTAAACACGCAGACGAGATATAGTTTCAGGGTGGTAAGTTGAATGAGCTAAATGAAGAGGTAGTCTACGTACCTGTTGTCGATTTCGAGGTCCATCGTCTCTGAGAGTCAAAGCTCCAGTGGTTCATGACCAGATTAATCATGTTGTTGGTGCTAGCAGCACATACCCCGATGTAGCACCACAAACCCCTTAATCCGGAACTGACTTTAAGAGCTTCTCCTGAAACTGCTGCGAAGTTCTATCCTTGGTTTTATAAAAGCACAAGATGAGGACACCGCAAATATCCAAGCTGATGTAAACAGTCTTCCAGTGGGCCACAGAAAGCAATATGATGCTCAGTGAAGCCAAATTTCAGTTATTCCATTATCGAAAAATTAAGGGAATTAAAACTGGAAGGGAGTATAATACAAACTCAAACCAGTCAGTTGAGCAAAAGACGAACGTGAAGGAATTATGAGTAATAATATCAGATCTCGTAATCAAGGATCACAGTCATTTTAATTATCACAGTTGCAATTAAAGTGTTAGGCTGGATAACCAGAACCATCAAAACAAGAGATGTCATGCCAAGGATGATGCTCATGTCACCTGTTCTCTTTAGACTGGAATATTGCTGTACACCTTGAAAATTCTAGAGGAATTGGTACTAAATCTGCACACACAAATCACTTGGTATGAATGCATGAGGCTTGTCAGACGGTGCAAAATGCTGCCAGTAAAAAGTAGGAATGCCATGAGTTCACCATAGAAAATTTAATAAGTGTAAAGGGACTAAGACTTTCCAACACCCTCCCTTTGTACATACAGATTCCTAGCTGTCTATCAGAGGGAATTTGATAGATTCCTCAGGTCAGTTCCTGATCAGCCGGGCTGTGGTGCAAAATGTTGGACTGCGTGCTGTTATCGCCAGCTGCTTGGTTGATTAGGCTATTCACCGGTAAGCCTGGTCTGATCGGGCCGCGGGGGCGTGGACCAGGTAGAGGCAAGAGGTACATAATCCCACAGCAGCCAAGGTTACTCTCACCTGCGTCAAGAAGTTTCCGGCGACCGGATGTGAGTGTTCACCTAGTAGTGTTTGTTAGGGTCGAATCTTGGCTCCTGGCCCCGCTCTTAAATATCGACCGGTTTTACTGATTTCTGCTCTCCAGGGATGATTATACCTCCTCTTGAAGCCCTATACAGTGAAGCTATGTATAATGTACAAACGTGTGAGTGCAGACCTAGGAGTAGAGGCGTGGAAGAGCGTCTACACACGTGTTCTTACCTAGTTGTACTTGTTGTACGTGTGAGTGAAGATGCGGGTGTGCGTGGACACGTGTGCATGGAGGCGCGGGGGCGTGGTAGCCAGGATCGATCACACATACGCCCGTGTACACCTAGCCCCTTCACCCTTAGCCCCCCCCCCACACCCACGCTCACACGCCACGCCCCTCATCCTCAGCCTGTTGGTGGAGACGCCTTGTGTTGCTGCTGCTGTCTGATAGTGTCACTGTTCTACTGCCCACGAATGGTACTGGTGTGGCCAGGAATAGTACTGGTACGGCCAGGAATAGTACTGGTACAGCCAGGAATCTACCCACCTACCTGAAGAGTGTTCCGAGGGTCAAAACCACCCGTGGCCCGGTGCCATACCAGGCCTCCCGGTGGGTGTCCTGGTCAACCAGGCTGTTGGTTCTTGCCGCATGAAGTCCAACATAAGTATCACAATCTAGTTAATGAGGGACTGAATTTTGAAATTTGCCCAGTTCTTCCTTGAAGTCAGTCAGGGGTCCGTTGGTAATGCCCCTTGTGTATGAAAATTCTTGGTCACTTCACACTTGTAAAGTTTTCTCTTAGTGTACTCGTTGTAACTCTACTTTTCATTCTACTTTTCATTCGAGATATTTTACACCATCAGCCAAGCTTCTCACTTTCATGGGGAATGATTTGTGTGTGCAGACTGGTGATTGTGTAGTCAGGAATGTAGAATATATGGCCAGGAATGACAGTTGTGTAGGCAGGAATGATAGTGTGGCCAGAAATGATAGTTGTGTGGCCAGGAGTAGATTATAGGGCCAGGAATGACAGTTGTGTAGCCAGAAATGATAGTTGTGTAGCCAGAAATGATAGTTGTGACCAGGAATGATAGTTGTGACCAGGAATGATAGTGTGACCATAAATTATAGTTTTGTGACCAGGAAGGATACTTGTGTGACCTGGAATGATAATTGTGTAACAGGAATGATAGTTATGTGACCAAGAATAATAGTTGTGTAACCAAGAATGATAGTTGTGTAACCAAGAATGATAGTTGTGTGACCAGTAATGATAGTTGTGTGACCAGGAATATTAGTGTGTGTGGGGGCAGGAATGGTAAATTGTATGGGCAGGAATGGTAGTGTCTGGATAATAATAGTACGTTGTGTGGGCAGGAATGGTAGTTGTGTGGATAGAATGATAGTGTGTGGGGGTAGAATGACTGTGTGTAGGTAGAATAATAGCGTGTGTGTGGGGTAGAATGATTGTATGTGGGTAGAATGATAGTGTGTTTGTGGGAAGAATGATATTGTGTTTGTAGGTAGAATGATAGTGTGTTTGTAGGTAGAATGATAGTGTGTTTGTGGGTAGAATGATAGTGTGTTTGTGGGTAGAATGATATTGTGTTTGTAGGTAGAATGATATGTGTTTGGTAGAATGATAGTGTTTGTGGTAGAATGATAGTGTGTTTGTGGAGAATGATATGTTTGTGGGTAGAATGATAGTGTTTGTGGTAGAATGATAGTGTGTTTGTGGGTAGAATGATAGTGTTTGTGGTAGAATGATATGTGTTTGTGGGTAGAATGATAGTGTTTGTTGGTAGAATGATAGTGTGTTTGTGGGTAGAATGATAGTGTGTTTGTGGGTAGAATGATAGTGTGTTTGTGGGTAGAATGATAGTGTGTTTGTGGGTAGAATGATAGTGTGTTTGTGGGTAGAATGATAGTGTGTTTGTGGGTAGAATGATAGTGTGTTTGTGGGTAGAATGATAGTGTGGGTAGAATGATAGTGTTTGTGGGTAGAATGATAGTGTGGTAGAATGATAGTGTGGGTAGAATGATAGTGTGTTTGTGGGTAGAATGATAGTGTGTTTGTGGGTAGAATGATAGTGTGGTAGAATGTAGGTTGTGGGTAGAATGATAGTGTGTTTGTGGGTAGAATGATAGTGTGTTTGTGGGTAGAATGATAGTGTGTTTGTGGGTAGAATGATAGTGTGTTTGTGGTAGAATGATAGTGTTTGTGGGTAGAATGATAGTGTGTTTGTGGGTAGAATGATAGTGTGTTTGTGGGTAGAATGATAGTGTGTTGTGGGTAGAATGATAGTGTGTTTGTGGGTAGAATGATAGTGTGTTTGTGGTAGAATGATAGTGTGTTTGTGGGTAGAATGATAGTGTGTTTGTGGGTAGAATGATAGTGTGTTTGTGGGTAGAATGATAGTGTGTTTGTGGGTAGAATGATAGTGTGTTTGGGAGAATGATAGTGTGTTGTGGGTAGAATGATAGTGTGTTTGTGGGTAGAATGATAGTGTGTTTGTGGGTAGAATGATAGTGTGGGTAGAATGATAGTGTTTGTGGGTAGAATGATAGTGTGTTTGTGGGTAGAATGATAGTGTGTTTGTGGGTAGAATGATAGTGTGTTTGTGGGTAGAATGATAGTGTGTTTGTGGGTAGAATGATAGTGTGTTTGTGGGTAGAATGATAGTGTGTTTGTGGGTAGAATGATAGTGTGTTTGTGGGTAGAATGATAGTGTGTTTGTGGGTAGAATGATAGTGTGTGTGTGGGTAGAATGATAGTGTGTGTGTGGATAGAATGATAGTGTGGGGGTAGAATGATAGTGTGTGCAGTTTGAGAATAAAAGTGCTGTTAGATATTTTTATAGATGGATGGAAAGAGGCAGTAGAGCTTGGAATAATTATGTCACACAACCAGACCTTTAGAGAACACAACAAAGGCAACGTTATCAAGGCCAGGATAATAATAGGGCGGATTATGAGAACCTTGAACGCCAGGAAAGCCACTTCATTGATGATACTTTTCAAAACACTTCTGCTCTCGTATTTAGTAAATTGTGTTATACGTGTGATCGGTTTCGAGAGTTTTCCCCTGAGTCCGGCAGGATGCCTGGCTCTCTGTGTGATACCCTCATTAGCCGGGTTATTGCTGCCCGCCGCCCTCTTACCCATCACAACTTACCTCTCTAGTCTGAGCCTGCAAAATGTCTAGCTTTCCTTTAAAGATTTCTGGTGGAAAGCTGAAGAGTCATGGATGCTGACACTGTTATATTAGGTATGCTTATGGCACTCCTTGAACCAACACTGGGTCTAATCTACACCTCCTCCAATATTTCTCACTCAAACAAGTTATTTTAGCTTGCAGATTAATGATCTGATCTTTGAATATTTTCCATAAATACTTTGACTACATTGCTATCTTTCTCGTGTTCGTTTCAGAGAGT
Source organism: Cherax destructor (assembly GCA_009830355.1). Classification (NCBI taxonomy): domain Eukaryota; kingdom Metazoa; phylum Arthropoda; class Malacostraca; order Decapoda; family Parastacidae; genus Cherax; species Cherax destructor. Next base: position 22,778 of record WNWK01008372.1, on the reverse strand, counting down.
ACATTGCTATCTTTCTCGTGTTCGTTTCAGAGAGTACATTGCTTTCTCTCATTGTCGTTGCATAGAGTACATTTCTATCTTTTGTGTCTTCGTTGCAGAGTACATTGCTCTCTTGTCTTCGTTCCAAAGAGTGCATTGATATCTTTCCTGTCTTTGTTGCAGAGTACATTGCTATCTTTCTGGTGTTCGCTTCAGAGAGTACATTGCTATCTTTCTGGTGTTCGCTTCAGAGAGTACATTGCTATCTTTCTGGTGTTCGCTTCAGAGAGTACATTGCTATCTTCTGGTGTCTCAGAGAGACATTGCTATCTTCTGGTGTTCGCTTCAGAGAGTACATTGCTATCTTTCTGGTGTTGCTTCCAGAGAGTACATTGCTATCTTTCTGGTGTTCGCTTCAGAGAGTACATTGCTATCTTTCTGGTGTTCGCTTCAGAGAGTACATTGCTATCTTTCTGGTGTTCGCTTCAGAGAGTACATTGCTATCTTTCTGGTGTTCGCTTCAGAGAGTACATTGCTATCTTTCTGGTGTTCGCTTCAGAGAGTACATTGCTATCTTTCTGGTGTTCGCTTCAGAGAGTACATTGCTATCTTTCGTGTCTTCTCTTCAGAGTTAATTGCGTAATTAAAATTTGATGCAGTAAAACATATTTGTAATTTCTAGTTGGGATGTCTTTCTTGTCTTGAGAGGAGATGCGAGGATAGATCAATATTGTTAACAAGAAATAAGCTTCCATTTTTATTATATCATATATCTCTTGTTTTCAAAGTTATAATAAAAGTCGGAGTTGACGAGTCCAGTTTCGTTTTTTTTTTTATCCTGAAATTTTGTGGTGCATAATTATTTTCAGCAGAATGAGAATTTTTTTAGGAGTTATAGATTGATAATCAGATGGGTGTCACTCTCTTACGCTTTAGTAAATTAAAAAATCCAAGATGGCTGCCAAGGTGATCACTGATCAATTGTGAATTCATTCACACATATATATCAACATAAATGTTGAATAACTTAGTTAATTGTTACTTTTATGTTTTTTTTTAGGGTAGAAAGATCCATTTGTATTCTCTACTCATCGTTAGATGAGTTAATAAATGAGAGTGGAAGATGGCTACGGGTTTGATTTCTCTTACTGTCAATACATGTTTTGTTGCAAATCCCGACACTTTTAAATAAAATTATCATCATTCCTATATTTTGTAATCCTTTCAGAAATAAACTGGAGGAAAATATTAAATGTTTCAATTTTTTGTTTTGATTCGATTTAAAGATAGCAAATTTTTTTCTTGTTTTTTAGTAAGAAGTGAATGATGACTTCGGAGTGTTTCTTCAAGTATATAAGTAACTTTCAGAAAATCTGTCGCATCTTGCATCAGAACCATTATTACTATCATTCAACACCGAGGAAACAACATTCACGAGGAACTATAAAAACGGTTGGATGAAAATGAAAGTGTTGCCATCAAATAACACAAACTGTGTTTCCTAATATACACCGCCAAGCCGAGGACTAAAATGAAAGTAAAAAAAAAACAATATGAATCTTCTCAAAAAAAATTGTTCCGTTCTAAGGTTAAATTAAATAACTTTTAATTGGAATGTCTGTTCTATTGGGAGATGTGTTTATTCGAACATAAACCACATAATCCTTCCTGGCGGTAAACAGATGCTATCATTAATTTACATACAGCAGATGTGCATTGAATTGACTGTTGTCGAAAGAGATTTATTGCTGAGACAAAACAAGCTGATAGAGGTGACACCAAACAATGATTCTCCATTCGACATCCCTTTAGAAGGGATCAGCAGTGACAAATTCAACAATGGGATTTCAATTGAGATGGATGAATCTTATTACATGGTATGAAAGAATGTTGCGAGAATGTCTTATTAAGACTGTAGAAGCATTTTGATGAAAATTGTTTTTCTCTGGTCTAAGTGTTCCAGCCTAATAATTTTCCTCGATGCTGTGCATAGTTTGCTAAGACTTATTAAAATGAACATGATGTCATGGTCAGGAATTTCAGTAAAAATCCTGCCTCAGGAAGATAGACAATCTGTTTAGACGAGAAGACCTCACTGATACTGTCACTCCAGTCACTTTAGAAAATATTTCGCACAATATCAGTCACACCTTGATTTCAGTGTTAATTAATAACATTACAAATGCAGTCACACGTTATCCAGGACCACTGAAAATTTAAATTAGTATTGTTTCAGAACAAACACCTCATTGACTTTAACATCTGTTGCTCAAATGATGAAATCTTTGTCTTTAAAGCAGCAGCAATGGCTGATGCTTTCAACAAATTCATTGGTATTTGTTCATCAGATACGTGGCTAGTGCGTTCCCTTGCAGATAATTTCGATGCAAATATTTCTTAATTCACTTGGAGAGTGTTGCCACAAAGTCGTGTACACCAGAGTTTGGCGGTGTTAAAACAGATTGACCGTTTGACGGCACATGGACTGTCATGCACAAAGGCAGTGTACACACCTCTGACGTGACTCCAAACTTTACAACAATGAAAACAGCTGTGGTGAAACCCAAGAGACTGACAAAGACAGATTGCCAAGCAAGAGCATTATTATTCACAACACATCTACAACTGTATTGCTTGGGTCTCTATCTACAGTGGGCTTACCAAGAAGTTTTAGGGAAGTAATTAGTAATATTTTACTAGTCAGGAAATAGGAGAAGTGCTTTTTCATCCTTCGCCTTGGAAGAATGCATTTTTCTAATGAGTCATGTTTGTGCTCTTGAGGTGCTAATTGTTAGCAGTGGATTGGAGGAAGTAATGAAAGGTACCCCTGCTGGTGTGCCACACATGGTGACCGGGAACAATTTTACTCCAAATACTAGAGCACTCAATACTGTAGTGAGATTTTCTGCTCGAGATTCTGAGTGAAGTCATTATATTTGATGAACTTTACAGTGGTACTGATGGTCGTGCTCATTAGAGGTGAACGGAAAGGAAAGTGGGAATTATATTTTTGGAATATCGACGAAATGATACTCTGTTTCTTCGCTGCAGTAGTATTCATTGTCATGTATAGTCTCATTTATCTCACATCGTTGCTTAAGCTGCATGCAAAAACATTGGAAGGGAAGGCTGTGACCGTCCATATACAATGGTATATGGACGGACATATTTATCAGAACGACCTTTATATGTTACGGACAAAGTCCGTGGACTTAACCTAAACGTCTGTAGCAGATTGTTCAAGAACATGCTGCACGATTTAAAAAATGTTTCTTCTGAGAATGTAAGTACCCACAAGGAAGAGATAGCATGACATTCCTGTGGCATTGGAAGACATGGTATTAGCTGCTACTAGATTTTTTGCATTATTATAGTCTGAATTTATTGAGTAAGGATGATTAATAGTGTACTGGTAATAATGGGCTGAGTGTGTCTTATATACTGCCATGTTTTCAAATGAATAACAATTATTGTTGAATATATTGCACTATCCACTTCAGTAGCATATGTAGGTACACGGTAAATTGTTTGGTTAATATGCGTAAAGACACTTGTGTAGAGTTCACGACTAAAGAAACCACTCGTGGCGAAACGTTTCCTCAATAAATATCTTGAACTATGCATACATGTCTTTATATACTGTCGGTATCACCATACTTGTTTTTTGAGTCTGAGACAAAACAAACGTGTGTGCTTTATGAAACTATAAATGATGTCTACTTCACTTTCCTTACCTGATACAGCAGAGCCGACCTTAGGAGGTGCGGAGCCCAATTGGGAACAATATTAGTGAGCCCCATGTATGGAAAGTAATCAAAGTGTGCGCTTAAAAAATATATGAGAATTAATAGACCAAACAGATGCAAGCTACATTTTAATATAAAATTGCATACATGTAAGCCTACAAGTAACAAACAAAATTTGTATATATCACCTCTGAAAAGTACATAGTCAAAATACCACTTGCTTTAGTGACTGTGAAATAATTTATTAATTCGCCAACATATTATATCCAAAGCCCCCCCCCCCTTTTTTTTTTACTTCGTGTTGTTGTGTGTACTTGACAAACCGAGAGTAGATTACACTCTAGCGAGGGCCCCCTTAGGCGCGGGGCCCAATTGGGAGCAATCGGTCCAATCGGCTTAAGGCCGGCCCCGTGATACAGTGGACGATGGGACGACGAGTGTCTCAGTGTCTGCAACCACTACTGTCTGGTAAGGATGGCAGCCATCTTGGATATCAGGTATATATAAACTCATCCTACCCAGCATCCCTGTCAGCATGAAAATACACAGGGTGACTCTTCAACAAAAATCAGTGTTAGCAATAAATTATTTGATTAGGGTACCTAATATTCACATTGACATCTGAAAATTGTATGTGTAAAATAGTGTGACATTTTTGTTCTTAAATCATGTTAAATATATTTTAGTATATTCTGAATGGCTTTAGTATTTAATGGCTGGAACATTAGAATCAATGTGATAACTGGAGAATGCCTTTTCTGATGAGCTTCAAATTTTCAGCCCTGGTGTGTTTTCCAGAAAACAAGGATTACATTATTATTTGGTTGCATAAATCCCATTTTTATTAAATAGTTTTATTGATTTCTATTCATTTACTACCGAATGCTTCGTTGTGCGATGATGGTGTAATACCACATAAGATGATTGAAAAGTAAAAAGGAATAAATGGAAAAGTGGACAGGTAGTTATTTATCTTCTTAACAAATAGAACCCTGAACAAAAAGTACAGAGAGTGCAGTTAGAGACTGCTATAGTGAAAAGCTGTTCCTCATTTGACAGTACTCGCCACACCTCTATCAATTCTCTATCAATTTATGTATCCTATTATTTATTTGATATTTTATGGGATATCCAAGCTAGGAATTACTCAGATGTCTTACAGCTCACACAGAACGAAAACAATGATGTAAACTATTGTGACCACCCCAGAGTGACTCTTATTGTATTTTTGTTGAAAGGCGACGATACAGAGATTATCATAATCGATTAATGAGAAGTACTCGGAGGACATTGATTTGATTTTATGGAAAAAGATGTAAATAAACTGTGTTAAATAGGGGTGTCACAAGTACAACTGGAAAAATCTGTGCTAATATGTAGGCAAGGTGATGCTGCAAGTGCTTGATGGCATAAAGCTGTGATGATTCTCAAGGTCTACGAGCAGGAAGCAGCAGTAGGCTAGAGGATCAGGAATTCAAAATGAAAGACTGTCCTCAGGCCAGACTGCCAGGGTACATAAACTCTGGAAACTGAAAGTCCTTCAAAATAGATTCGATGAAGACCTGACAGGATGTTTGACCAAATATGAAAGAGAAACAATGAAGAAACACCAAGGTAGACTCAACGTGATAGTTTGTAGACGAGGGATGAGGACGTGTGTTGTGTGTACCGTAGAATGAGTGGGCAAGGGAGTAGAATGACTTGTATTATGAGTAACGTGGAATGGGTGAGCAAGGGAGGAGAATGACTTGTATTATGAGTACCGTGGAATGGGTGAGCAAGGGAGGAGAATGACTTGTATTATGAGTACCGTGGAATGGGTGAGCAAGGGAGGAGAATGACTTGTATTATGAGTACCGTGGAATGGGTGGCCAAGGGAGGAGAATGACGTGTGTTGTGAGTACCGTGGAATGGGTGGCCAAGGGAGGAGAATGACGTTTGTTGTGAGTACCGTGGAATGGGTGGCCAAGGGAGGAGAATGACGTTTGTTGTGAGTACCGTGGAATGGGTGGCCAAGGGAGGAGAATGACTGTTGTGAGTACCGTGGAATGGGTGGCCAAGGGAGGAGAATGACGTTTGTTGTGAGTACCGTGGAATGGGTGGCCAAGGGAGGAGAATGACGTTTGTTGTGAGTACCGTGGAATGGGTGGCCAAGGGAGGAGAATGACGTTTGTTGTGAGTACCGTGGAATGGGTGGCCAAGGGAGGAGAATGACGTGTGTTGTGAGTACCGTGGAATGGGTGGCCAAGGGAGGAGAATGACGTTTGTTGTGAGTACCGTGGAATGGGTGGCCAAGGGAGGAGAATGACGTTTGTTGTGAGTACCGTGGAATGGGTGGCCAAGGGAGAGAATGACGTTTGTTTGAGTACCGTGGAATGGGTGGCAAGAGGAGAATGACGTGTGTTGTGAGTACCGTGGAATGGGTGGCCAAGGAGGAGAATGACGTTGTTGTGAGTACCGTGGAATGGGTGAGCAAGGGAGGAGAATGACGTTTGTTGTGAGTACCGTGGAATGGGTGGCCAAGGGAGGAGAATGACGTTTGTTGTGAGTACCGTGGAATGGGTGGCCAAGGGAGGAGAATGACGTTTGTTGTGAGTACCGTGGAATGGGTGGCCAAGGGAGGAGAATGACGTGTGTGGTGAGTGACTGTGGAATGGGTGGCCAAGGGAGGAGAATGACGTTTGTTGTGAGTACCGTGGAATGGGTGAGCAAGGGAGGAGAATGACGTTTGTTGTGAGTACCGTGGAATGGGTGGCCAAGGGAGGAGAATGACGTGTGTTGTGAGTACCGTGGAATGGGTGGCCAAGGGAGGAGTAAGGCATTGGGAAGATAATGACTGTGTTGTGAGTAAAAGGAAATTGGTCAAGATTACTATGACAAAATTACTGAGGCCTTAGAAGGAAAACAAAATGCAAATGCATCTGACAAATGAGGCCATGTAGTAATAGTTCATACAATAAGATTATGTATAACAGGAAAAGAATGGGAACTGAATATTCCGATTTCTAACAAACTGATAACAGTTGTAGAAGCCAAACAAAAAAGTCCAGTCTCAACAACGAAAAAAATTCAGTAACTCAAGATACGGTCGTTTCACCATTACTGCTTCTCACGCACATATACATAAATAATATGAACCACAGCTTCGTATCATCTTTTGCAGGCGATACCAAAATATATATGAAAGTCACTTTAGTACAAAAATATCAGCAGTCTTTCAATGGGCAAAGGAAAACAACGTGATGTTCAACGTGACAAATTTCATCTGCTAAGGCATGGGAAGAATGAGGATCTTTAAACTAAAACACCATACAGAACACAAGCAAACTATATCAGAGAATGTAAGCACGTAAAAGACTTCGGCGTAATTGTCAGATGATCTATCATTTGGAAAACACAATAAGGCAATGTAGCAAAGGCCAGGAAAATGGCAGGTTAGGTTACGAGAATTTTCAAAACAAGAGGAGCAACGCCAGTGATGGTACTTTTCAAATTACTTGTTCTCTAGCGACCAAAATATTATTGTATGCTCACAGCGCCTTTCAAGGCAGGAGATTGAAAATGTACAGAGGTCGTATACTGCCTGCACCAATAAAACATCTAAACTATTGGGAACGACTCGAAGCATTTGGATTGTTTTCTGGAACGGAGAATAAACAAATGCCTGATAATATATGCATGGAAAATACTTGAGGGATTGGTCCCTACACTGCATACTGCAGGGAGTGAAAGATATGGTAGTAGTTTGGAATAAACAAAAACTTTATCGATGAGGCCAGCCGGGAGGCCTGGTCTTGACCCAGACCACGAGGGCAGTAACCTCTCGAAACCGTCGACAGTTGCTCTATAGATAACCTAGAGAAGTGTGAACATCTGTGGTTCAAGACTCTTCAGCATACTGCCACTAGATATCAGAAATATTGCTGAAACGAAGATAGATGTTTTACGGAAGAAACTGGACAGCTTCCTCCTATAAATGCTAGATCAACCATATAGTGATGACTATGAAGGTCTGCGGACGGCTAGGACAAACAGCCTGGTTGACCACACGGCCATCAGGAAAGTCTGGTAACAGACCCCATGCTGCGAGGATAGAAGAACCCTCGAAATCGGTCACAGTTATGTCACAGGTAAAGAAGTAGAGGGTAATTTAAGAATGACGTATGTGTTGAGGAATATGGAATGTGTGCTCCAGGAAGTAGGATAATGAGTAACAAAAAAGGCACAACCGTGACTGGAACAATACACACACAACCCGCATATAGAAGAGAGGAGCTTACCACGACGTTTCGGTCCGACTTGTTCTGTGTGACTTTGTAAATGGTCCAAGTGGGACCGAAACGTCGTCGTAAGCTCCTCTCTTCTATATGCGGGTTGTGTGTGTAGGATGAGAAGAGTGAAGATACATTGTTGTTATGAGGAGGTGATTAGAGTGGGGGGAGGGGGTTTGGGTGAGGTGAAGCAAAGGTTGGGGGATGGGAATGAGGGGTTGTCATGGTGGGGTGATCAGTGTTCCCAGACACACCCTTGTAGCTCCGCACACACTCGTTACCGCCCAGCCACTACTACTGTTAGTATTACCACTCTAACCAGCATCACTATTACTACCATCACAACTATTGCTATTACTATTTTTACAAGAGTTTATCACACTGGAACTCATTATTTAACATTATCACAAGCGTTATAATTACTGCAACTTTAACATTTACGTCTACAGCCTCTTGCTGTTTATCTGGCTGGCAGTCTAGTGTTGCAATAACTACACTGACAAGTAAATCAGTAATAATAATACAGGACGGAAAACTTTTCAACACTCTTCAGAGATAGAATAAATTACCAATAGAGTTGATGCAGTATTGCCGTATAAGGTTGCACTGCACCCTCACAAGTGCCGCTCAGTGAGAGCAATATTTGACAGTTATATTTCTTGCTTTATAGTCACTCTTCTACTTGCGTACCCATAAGCTATGGTAACTATAAAAATTACATTAATGTTATGTAGAATGTTAGTTGCTACTGGTAGCATACATACATTACTTAGATGCTTGTGCACATTCCACATATGGATGGAAAATAGTCGAGGGAATAATGATCCCAATTATCTAGATATATTCATCCAGTGAGTTTTGCTTGCTACGAGCACCAGCAGCCTAACTAACCATTCTGTTAACTAGGAGACCTTGTCTGAGACCTACCTAATGATTACTAGCTGATAATTTCAAGGATGCCCAAACGGCCCGGTCTCAGACCCGGCCTTCTGGTTGACGGCGTGGTCATTCAGGCTTTTAGTGCTTGCGGTATGCAAAAAAAAAATAGTTTGCAGAAACTTGTTATATTCGGTCTTCAAGGCAGGATCCTGTTGATACCTTCTCTCATAATTGAAGAAAGGTGGTTAGCAAGTCTTATATTCCTTAAACCTCTGTTTTTTACTGAGAAAATTTTTGCGGCGTCTACTCTGCCTCCTGTTTTATTAACTGTTTATCTTTTGTTTACCTGTTGATTCCGTGGGAACCATCTCCCCTGCAGCCTAGTCCTGGACCTGAAATCCTGGTTACTGGCCTGGTCAGTCAGGCTGTTGGTGCTAGCAGTACACAGTCTTACTCGCGAAATGCCCCGGCATGATAGTGGCTTTCTTTGTACTTAAATAAAAATTGTAATTACACACTGTAACCTTTGCAAAGAAATAAAATCTTTATTCTTTATTCTTTTCGCACCACAGTCCTGTTGATCAGGAACTGTTTTGGAGGCACCTAACAAGTTCGCTCTTAAAGACAGAAATGCATTTATAATTTCCCTTGTATTATTAAAGGAAGGTGATGACAATTCTTATGCCTTTTGTTGCGTTTAAGTTATTTCTCAGTGCATTTGTTGCACCCTTGCTTTTCACTGGAGGTATTTTGTACTGTCTTCCGAGCCTCCTACTCTAGTAGGGAGTACTTTTAGTGTGCAGACTTGGGACCAGTCCCTCCTGTATTTTCAAGGTATAGATTAGGATGTATCATTCTCACTTGTTTGCCAGAGAGTACAAACTGAGGTACTTTAAATGATATGGGCAGTAGAAATTCTTTGTACATTATCCAGATGTGCAATTTCACTTCCTTTAAATAGGGCGTTTAATATGCACAGATATTCCTTGAAGAGTATGTATTATAATTTGCTTGGCATCTGTTTTGAATGTTCTGTATATCCAGCCTATCATTTTTTCTTGCAATAGTAACAGTTTGTGGTCTTTGAACGTAAGATCGTCTGACTTCGTTTCTCCTTGACACCTTTTAGATCCCTTACATTTCTCTTGCACTCTGCTCAATGTGTCTTGTACTCTTTTTCCAGCTTTTTTTTTTTTTTTTTTTTTTTTTAAATTTTCCATGCGGAGTAACTGAAATATGTGATCGTTTAAGTTTGGAGATTTGGAATCGGTCACTTCAGTATTTTCCAGATGTAAATTATAATAGACATTTCTCCAGTGAGCGTAATTAAGAGGGATTTTAATCATCATTTGATTTCCATTTCTTTGTTAATGTTGCAGTTTTATAACTGTAGTGTAAAGCACCCCTCTGGCAAGACAGTGATGGAGTGAATGATGATGAAAGTTTTTTTTTTCTGGCCACCCTGCCTTGGTGGGAATCAGCCGATGTGTTAATAAAAAATAATTCTTTGTTTTAAAGATTCGTGTTATCGAGCCAGTTATTTGCATTACAGTTACGTTAACATTATTGTGTACGTTCAACTTTTACTAACAATAAGGATTATTGCCAAAACAAAAGTAGAATTTATGTATTAGTTCTTGGAGGATGGGCCTGATCAACCATGATGGAATGGTTACGTGTACATAACTTCTTCAGGCTTGTAAATTTACCGGGTAGGTCGAGCCAGAGTAGACACTAGCCTCGAGCGATGTGGCGTTAAGGTAAAGATGAGGCTTGGTGGCCTACGAGGCCGATGCAGTTAATATGGTCATCAGCTTGTTAATCGTTATCCACTTGTTAGGAGGAAACTCCCGTGGGAGAAGCTTATGGATTAGGTGTTTGCCTGGGAGTGTTCCCTCACGATGTGTGTTCGTGTTTAGTTTTTTAATAGAACGTAAGAATTGTCCTTAATTTAGATGAAGTTATATTGAGAGAGGCGAGTTGATCTTGTAAGTGCTGGACTTATCTCAATGGACACTGTCACATACGCATCTGTACCAGTTTTGGAAGCAGCGGCCTCAGTTATCAATCAACTGCGCAGATGACTTTTGTTGCTTTATAATATTTTTACTTTCAGTTTGTTTTTAAACACACCAGCCGTCTCCCACCAAGGCAGGGTGACCTTTTACCATCACTCACACTATCACTGTTTTGCGAGAGGTGCGCCCATACTACAGTTTAGTTGCGCCTCAAATTGCACATATGCCCACCCCTCCTTCACAGTGCAGGCACTGTACTTCCCACATACACAACTCAAGTTCGGCTGACCGGTTTCCCAGAATCCCTTCATAAATGTTACCTTGCTGATACTCCAACATTGCTTCAAATCATAAAAACCACATGCCTCCACTCCTAACATGCTCACAGGGGTCATCCCACACTCACTAAAAACAACAGACATAGCCCCACTCTACAAAGGTGACAGTAATGCAATTGCAAAGAACTACAGACCAATAGCACTAACATCCCATATAAAAATCTTTGAAAGGGTTCTAAGAACCAAGATCGCCAACCACCTAGATACCCATCAATTACACAACCCAGGGCATCACGGGTTTAGAGCAGGTCGTTCTTGCCTGTCCCAGCTACTTGACCATTATGACAAGGTCCTGGATGCTATACAGGATAAACAAAATGCAGTTGTAGTATACACAGACTTTGCGAAAGCCTTCGACAAATATGACCACGGTGTAATAGCGCACAAAATGCGTGATAAAGGAATAACAGGAAAAGTTGGTAGATGGATCTATAACTTCCTGACAAATAGTAAACAAAGAGTAATAGTAAACAGAGTAAAGTCCGAGGCAACTACGGTGAAAAGCTCTGTTCCACAAGGCACAGTACTCGCTCCCATCCTATTCCTCATCCTCATATCTGACATAGACAGAGATGTAAGCCATAGCTCCGTGTCTTCCTTTGCTGATGACACCCGAATTACCATGACAGTGTCCTCCATCGAAGACACCGCAAGACTCCAAGCGGACATCAACCAAATCTTCAAATGGGCCACTCAAAACAATATGAAGTTCAGTGAAGAAAAATTTCAGCTACTCAGATATGGAAAACTTTAGGAAATTAAAACTGTATCAGGGTATACAAATTCTAACCATACAATAGAGCGAAAAAGTAATGTGAAGGACCTGGGAGTGATAATGTCAGAGGATCTCTCCTTCGAAGACCCCAACAATGTATCTACCTCATTTGCTAGGAAAATGATAGGATGGATAATGAGAACCTTCAAAACTAGGGACGCCAAGCCTATGATGATTCTCTTCAAATCGCTTGTTCTCTCTAGGCTGGAATACTGCTGTACACTAACTGCCCCCTCCAAGGTAAGCAAAATTGCTGACCTGGAGAGTGTACAAAGAACTTTCACGGTACACATAAGTACGATAGGGCACCTAAATTACTGGGAACAATTGAAGTTCCTTGATTTGTATTTCCCTGAAACGCAGGCGAGAGGGATACATGATAATATACACTTTGAAAATCCTAGAGGGATTAGTACCAAACTTGTACACGAAAATCACTCCTTATGGAAGCAAAAGACTCGGCAGGAGATGCAACATTTCCCCAATGAAAAGCAGGGGTGCCACGAGTACACCGAGAGACAACACAATAAGTGTAAGGGGCCCAAGACTGTTCAACTGTCTCCCAGCATACATAAGGGGATTACCAATAGACCTCTGGCTGTCTTCAAGAAGGCACTGGACAGGCACCTAAAGTCAGTACCTGACCAACTGGGCTGTGGTTCGTACGTCAGTTTGTGTGCGGCCAGCAGTAACAGCCTGATTGATCAGACCCTGATCCACCACGAGGCCTGGTCTCAGACCGAGCCGCGGGGGCGTTGACCCCCAAAACCCTCTCCAGCTATATGCCAGGTATACGCCTGCTGGATGTCCAAGCCCATTGCATACAAAACCTCCTTTACCCTCTCCTTTCCTAGGGCGACCCCTACTCCGTCTTCCCTTCATTACGGATTTTTGCACCCTCTAAGTCATCCTTTGTTGCTCCTCCCTCTCTATATGTCCAAACCTCAACCCCTCCTCAGCCGTTTGGATAAATCTCCACCCTCCTATCACTTCTTCTTTGTCAAAACCTCTCATATGCTAACTTTTTCTTCCTTACGACTCTCTCTACCTCATTCCACGAATCACTCCTTATTCCTCCTGCACCCACCCTACTATATCCACAAACTTCTGCTGTAAACACTAACACTGCATTCTTCAATCTACCCCATACCTCTTCAACCTCCTCATTACCTATACTCTCACTAGCCCATCTTTCTACCTATAATTGCTTATATTTTACCCTAACTACCTCCCCTATTAGTTTATGAACTTTCACCTGTCTCTTACTCGCTGATGCCATTCTCATTGTACCCCTTCTTCCTCTTATTTCCACAGAAGCTACAGCTAAATAATGATCTTATATATCTGTAAACATGCACACCCAGAAGTCTACCCATCAACCTTTTATTCACTAATATATAGTCCAACAAACTGTTGTCATTACATCCTCTATCATAACTCGTCTTACTTATCTTCTTTTTCTTAAAATATGTATTACCGATTACCAAACCTCCTCTTATATAAAATTCAGTCAACTCCCCCCCCCCCCCCCAATAATCATTTACCCCTGGCACCCCAAACTTACCAACTACTACCTATACAACGATTTGTTATATTTTGAATTCGTGTTTTTTTAATGGTAAAGAATCCCTTTTTCGATTAAGACTGGGTAAAATAAAAAAGGAAATCGACATGGCATTCATTTTTATCTAGCTGTATATGGGGGAGTTCATCATTTATTTAGACTGGTGAGAAGGGCCTGACGATGTCACACAGCCTCCATCTAGATCCGTAAAATCTTAGGATCTCTCACCGCATATTTCACTTGTACTTAACCCTCTCGTTATATATACGTAGTTATGTGTGATATATATATATATATATATATATATATATATATATTTTTATTTTTTATTAACACATCGGCCGATTCCCACCAAGGCAGGGTGGCCCGAAAAAGAAAAACTTTCATCATCATTCACTCCATCACTGTCTTGCCAGAAGGGTGCTTTACACTACAGTTATAAAACTGCAACATTAACACCCCTCCTTCAGAGTGCCGGCACTGTACTTCCCATCTCCAGAACTCAAGTCCGGCCTGCCGGTTTCCCTGAATCCCTTCATAAATGTTACTTTGCTCACACTCCAACAGCACGTCAAGTATTAAAAACCATATGCCTCCATTCACTCCTATCAAATACGCTCACACATGCTTGCTGGAAGTCCAAGCCCCTCGCACACAAAACTTCCTTTACCCCTCCCTCCAACCTTTCCTAGGCCGACCCCTACCCCGCCTTCCCTCCACTACAGATTTATACACTCTCGAAGTCACTCTGTCTCGTTCCATTCTCTCTACATGTCCAAACCACCTCAACAACCCCTCCTCAGCTCTCTGGACAATCGTTTTGGTAATCCCGCACCTCCTCCTAATTTCCAAACTCCGAATTCTCTGCATTATATTCACACCACACATTGACCTCAGACATGACATCTCCACTGCCTCCAGCCTTCTCCTCGTTGCATCATTCATCACCCATGCTTCACACCCATATAAGAGCGTTGGTATAACTATACTCTCATACATTCCCTCTTTACTTCCATAGACAAGGTTCTTTGTCTCCACAGACTCGAAGTGCTCCACTCACCCTTTTCCCTCATCAATTCTATGATTCACCTCATCCTTCATAGACCCATCCGCCGACATGTCCACTCCCAAATATCTGAATACATTCACCTCCTCCATACTCTCTCCCTCCAATCTGATATCCAATCTTTCGTCACCTATTCTTTTTGTTATCCTCATCACCTTACTCTTTCCTATATTCACTTTCAATTTTCTTCTTTTACACACCCTACCAAATTCATCCACCAACCTCTGCAGCTTCTCTTCAGAATCTCCCAAAAGCACAGTGTCATCAGCAAAAAGCAACTGTGACAACTCCCACTTTGTATTTGCTTCTTTATCTTTTAGCCCAACACCTCTTGCCAAGACCCTCGCATTCACTTCTCTTACAACCCCATCTATAAATATATTGAACAACCACGGTGACATCACACATCCTTGTCTAAGGCCCACTTTTACTGGGAAATAGTCCCTTCCCTCCTACACACTCTAACCTGAGCCTCACTATCCTCATAAAAACTCTTCACTGCTTTCAGTAACCTTCCTCCTATTCCATACACCTGCAACATCTGCCACATTGCCCCCCTATCTACCCTATCATACGCCTTTTCCAAATCCATAAATGCCACAAAAACATCTTTACCCTTATCCAAATACTGTTCACCTATATGTTTCACTGTAAACACTTGGTCTACACACCCCCTACCTTTCCTAAAGCCCCCTTGTTCATCTGCTATCCTGCTTTCTGTTTTACTCTTAATTCTTTCAATAATAACTCTACCATACACTTTACCAGGTACACTCAACAGACTTATTCCCCTATAATTTTTGCACTCTCTTTTGTCCCCTTTGCCTTTATACAAAGGAACAATATATATATATAATATATATATATATATATATAAAACGAAAGCCTGTAATTGTTTTACATGATGGTAGGATTACTGGTGTCTTTTTTCTGTCTTATAAACATGCAAGATTTCAGGTATGTCTTGTTACTTCTACTTACACTTAGGCCACACTACACATTCATGTACAAGCATATATATATACACACCCCTCTGGGTTTTCTTCTATTTTCTTACTAGTTCTTATTTCCTCTTCTCCATGGGGAAGTGGAACAGAATTCTTCCTCCGCAAGCAATGTGTGTCGTAAGAGGCGACTAAAATGCCGGGAGCAGGGGGCTAGTAACCCGTTCTCCTGTATATATTACTATATATACCTAACCTTATTACAACAATCGCAATTTAATTTAGCCTAACCCAACTAAATATATTTTAGATACGTTAACAATAATTTAATAATAAACAAACACAATGAAATATATTTTTTTCGTTAGGTTCAGAATGATTTTGGCGAAATTATTGCATACACAAATTTTCGCTTGTCTTATATGGCAAGGTGAGCGTTGCTATTTAAGCCAAAATAGCAAGTTTTACCTAATCGGCACGACATATATATATATATATATATATATATATATGTTAGGTATACCTTTCTGATACTGGGTAGGGCCTTCCCCTCATCACCCCCAGAACAGCCTGAGTTCTTCGTGACATACATTTAACAAGATGCTGGAAATATTTCTTAGAGATTATGTTCCATATTGACATGATAGCACCACACATATGCTGCAAATTTGTATACTGCACATTCATGCTGCGAATCTCCCGTTCCACCACATCCCAAAGGTTTACTCCAAAATCTGCACGTCGCAGCAGAAATCGCGATTCGTCAGACCAGGCGACATTTTTTCAATCTTCAATTGTCCAGTTTTTGGTGAACCTGTTCCCACTGTAGCCTCAGTTTCCTGTTCTTAGCTGGGCAGTATTGGAACCCATTTGTGGTTTCTGCTGTTGTGTAGTAAAAGATGTTCTTTTGCATACCATTGTTGTAACGCATGGTTATTTGAGTTACTGTCATCTTTCTGCCTGTTTGAACCAGTCTGGCCATTCTCTGACCTCTCTCATTATCAAGGCGTTTTCACCCACAGAACTGCTGCCCACTAGATGTTTTGTGTTTTTCTCACCATTCTAAGTAAACCCTGGAGACTGTTGTGCGTGAAAAACCCGAGATCAGTTTCTGAGATACTCAAACCACCCCGTCTAGCACCAACAATCATTCCAGGGTCAAAGTCACTTAATCACACTTCTCCCTCCACCGGGAGGCCTCTGGTCCGGGACAGGATCGCGGGAACACTCCAAGTAGACTCCAGGTAGGTTTCGTACAGTATTTGGCCGGGCTCAGAGAGTAGATACTCTCGAAACTCTTCAAAGGTATATACTGAAAGGCTTTTAGTAATATTCCATAGGTTATTAAGTATTTAGATTCCTTCATTGTGCTCTCTTGAACCCCCTCGCGAATTATTTTTTCTTTGTCTATCCCCCAATGAAAATTAGGGGTCAAAACTTTTCAACACCATTCCTACATAAGATGAATTTCAAACTAACCTCTATCCTCAACAAGGAACTTGATAAGTTCCTTAAGTCAGTTCCTGATCAGTCGGACTGTTATGCATACGTTGGACGGCGTGCGACTGGCAGCACAGCCTGGTCAGCAACCAGGAAGAGAGATCCTAAGATTTTACGGATCTAGATGGAGGCTGTGTGACATCGTCAGGCCCTTCTCACCAGTCTAAATAAATGATGAACTCCCCCATATACAGCTAGATAAAAATGAATGCCATGTCGATTTCCTTTTTTATTTTACCCAGTCTTAATCGAAAAAGGGATTCTTTACCATTAAAAAACACACGAATTCAAAATATAACAAATCGGTCTAGGACCGGGCCGCGGGGAGCTGTCATGACTGCAATAGTCTCCATTTAAAATTCCAGATGAACACTATTTGAAAATAACAGCGCCGAGTTTATTAGCATAACTGTGTTTACATTTCTTGCACAAAAAGTGTTCTATCAATTTTTGCAGATTATTACATAAACACTGAAGCTATATTTCACGATACCAAACTCAATTTTAATCTTTTTTTTTTTAGCACGAATATCAGAAGCAAGTAGTTTAAATACGCGGAGGGTATACACAGTCACCTCACGGATTTCTGCTCTCTTGAGTCTTATCATATCTATCCCTGAAGCTGTGTATTGAGTTTGCTTTCAGCAGTTCTTTTCCAAATCATTCCATTTTGTGTGTGCGTGTGCGTGCGTGGGTATGTGAGATCTTGACATAAAAAGCAGTGGGAAGAGGAAAGTGGAGGGGGGAGGTGTAGGAGGAGGAAGAGCCACGCCTAACATTAGCGTAATGATGGAGATAAAATAATTCATTACATGGCACGCCATTCATTGCCTCCACCTGCTGAGGCAAGCATACGTATGTAATACATGTCCTCAGTCTCTCTTGTACTCCTTACTTTTCTGTCTTAGAAATTCCACAAACTATCTATTCTTCAATATGTCAACATGTGTTCCGTTGTACCATTCAAATAAAATATTCAAAAATATTCACACACACACACACACACACACACACACACACACACACACACACACACACACACACACACACACACACACACACACACACACATACACATACACATACACACACACACACACACACACACACATATATATATATGGATTGTAAGGAAAGAAAATAAACAACTTGGGGTAGAAATAGCTAAATCTTTCCCTTTTCCTGCTATTTGTTTATACTTTTCTCTGAAAAGTATAAACGAACTACAGGGAAGTACCACCAGAAGTGGTGCTTCCCTATACGTATTGTGTGTGTGTATGTACGTGCGTGCCGAATAAACCAAATTGGCAAGTTAGGCCTAAAAAAACAAAGGTGTTTTGTGCCGAATAAACAAAGTGAAAATTTTTTTATGCCATAAATATGCGAACATCAATTTGGACGTAACGAAAAAATACATATAATTGGTTTTAACTAATATTAAATAAATTTAAACTGACGTGTGATATTTTTAGTAGAATTTGGCTTAGAAAAATTAGGTGAGGAATCTAAATTAAGTTTGTTAAAAAAAAAACTTTTACATCGTTGTTAATGAAAAAATATATGTATCAATCTGTAATTTTTTTGGAAAAGTTAAATTTTTAAGGGAGTTCGGCCTGTTCTGCCTATTAAGCGCTAGTTTAAGTTAGGTTACGTGAGGTGTCTAAGAGGATTGTTCCAAGAATTTTTTTATATCATTGTCAATGAATATATATATATATATATTATTGTTTATTTTATTTTATTAACACATCGGCTATTTCCCACCAAGGTAGGGTGGCCTGAAAAAGAAAAACTTTCATCATCATTCACTCCATCACTGTCTTGCCAGAGGCGCGCCTACACTACAGTTATAAAACTGCAACATTAACACCCCTCCTTCAGAGTGCCGGCACTGTACTTCCCATCTCCAAGACTCAAGTCTGGCTTGCCGGTTTTCCTGAATACCTTCATAGATATTACCCTGCTCACACTCCAACAGCACGTCAAGCCCTAAAAACCACTTGTCTCCATTCGCTCCTATCTAACACGCTCACGCATGTTTGCTGGAAGTCCAAGCCCCTCCTTACTTTACCTTTACTTTTGAAATACCTTTGAAGAGCTTCGAGAGTTTGACTACTCTCGGAGCCCGCACACAAAACCTTTACCCCCTCCCTCCAATCTTTCCTAAGCCGACCCCTACCCGCCTTCCATCCACTACAGATTTATACACTCTATATGTCATTTTATTTTGTTCCATCCTCTCTACATGTCCAAACCACCTCAACAACCCCTCCTCAGCCCTCTGGATAATAGTTTTAGTAATCCCGCACCTCCTAATAATTTCCAAAACTACGAATTATCTGCATAATATTCACACCATACATTGCCCTCAGACAATAAAATATATGTAGGGAGGTACCACCTCTAGAACTTGACTGGGGACCTTCATCCTCAGAGAAGACAATAAACGTACCTCAGGAAAAACTAAAGGTTCTCCCCGAAGCTGTTTGAATATTTTCTTCTATCACCCCCTATATTTTGTTCTATATGAACTTTATTAATAGAATACATTGACAGAAAACACAAACATGAATACATTGGTACAATATATCAAAATTTATTAATCTCCTCCAGCTCCTCCGAAGCCGGGCGCAAGCCCAGTATGCAACATGCATTTCCCCTCTGGATGGCCATGCTGAGGTGCTGGAACATGAAAGTGGCTGCCCTTGGGTCTCTGGTGGTGTCAATGAATCTGGAACCCAGTTCTTTAAGGAAACGTGTGGCATTTTTTCCCATGATCCCAAGGTCTCTGATCCCACTGGGACAAATTGATACTGTTAGCTTATGTCCCTGTACTTACCGATGTTGTACTCGTCCCTGTGATCAGCAGCTCCTCCCTGTCACCCGACACTGTGATGGATGTAGGCGTCAGCCAGCGTCGAAATAGATATAGTCCCATGCTAAGAGCTTGCAAGGATAGATGGTGATTCTGTCGGGGCGATTTGCTGGGTTGTGGGTATTGGCTGCTAGTGATTGGGGCTCTCTGTTGGCTGGGCATCCAGCTGTAGCAAGGGTTTTCTTTATTATGTCATTGACTTCATTGTGTCTTGCATGCCAGCCCTTGGTTTTGGAACAGTTAAGACTATGTAGACTATATTGGTCGGCTTGTGCATCGCCGCAAATACATGTATATTCTGTGTGAATTGTGGCAGCAAGGCGGAGAGCCACTGCAATATGGAGGGTCTTAGGGTTGAGGCGTGTTCCCATTGCCGAAATGGGAACTGTTTGGAGGAAGTCCCTGGAGTGACGTGCACTCACAACTTGGAGATTGGTAGTCTCCCTGTCTGATGTTACAGCCCTAAGCATGTTGGCAAGCATCTTTTCAGCAATGGGGCCATCCCAACTTGACTGTAGGCCAGTGCTGCACAAGGTTTTGGTGCTGGAGCAGCAAGAGTGTCCCATTCAGTGATGGCACTGGCGTAGCTAGGGTCCTGTATTCCTGCTGAGTCACTGAGGTTGTCCGGAAGAATTTGTTATATTAACTCATTTGATGCTATGGAAGAGGATAAGAAAGCTGGTAGGGCAATCTGGGAGGATTTGCGTACTCCCAGCCCCCCAAGCCTGACTGGAAGTGAGGCTTGCAATCACTGTCCATCTTCGAGTCATATTTCTTGATTTTCGGACTGCTGAAGGTTGGGGAGCATCTCAGGAAGTAGGTAAGTTTTGGGAGTGACAAGCACCTGGTGAGTAGGTAGAAGGCATTATGTGTATCGATGTCTGTCTTTCATCCTGCCTTCCATCGTCCTGAGATTTATATATATATATATATATATATATATATATATATATATATATATATATATATATACATGTATATATACATGTATATATATATATATATATATATATATATATATATATATATATATATATATATATATATATATATATGCGCAAAAAGATCACAGTAAACAGGTGATATCAAAATATGCCAGACAACCTATTTTTTCATAGTGGTTGTCTGGCATATATATATATATATATATATATATATATATATATATATATATATATATATATATATATATATATATATATATAAACAAACAAACAAACAAACAAATTTTATTTCATTGCAGGTTACATGGGTATTGGAAGTTACAATGTAAATTGAGTGCAAGGAGAGCCACTGACATGCCATGGCATTAGGGGCAGCTTATTCTAGTCCTTAAAAACTATGTACTTAATATTAGAGAAATTTATTGAGTTTATTCTAGTTAAAATTATTTTCAAAATTACAATATGATGAAATTTTACTGTTTAAATTATTATATAATGATATTAGATCTTAGATTGTTACAGGTGTTAAGATTCTTGAATGATAATATGGAATTGAGATTATCTTAAGGAAAATAACATTGAGCATTTTTGACATTAACTTATAATATGAGTAGGGGTAACATAATAGTAACATATTATTAAAAATTGAGATTATCGTATAGGAAAGTAACAATGAGCATTTTTCAAAGTAGTTTATAGCATGATCATTTAGGTTTGGGTGAGTAGGTGGTTTTGAGTTGAGTCTTAAATTGATTTTCAGACAAGATTATCTTAATATTTACTGGTAATGAATTCCAGATTCTGGGGCCCTTTATGTGCATAGAATTTTTACATAGGTTGATATGAACACGGGGTATATCAAAAAGTGATCTGTGTCGTGTGTTGTGGTCATGGGTCCTATTAAAGTTGGTGAGGAGAGTTTTGAGCAGAGGGTTTATATTAGAGTGTAAAGTTTTATATATGTAGTAGGCACAAGAGTAAGTATGAATGTTCTTTACGGTGAGTAGTTTGAGACTTTTGAATATTGGTGGAGTATGCTGTCTAGAGTGGGAATTTGTTATCATTCTGACTGCGGCCTTTTGTTGTGTTATGAGTGGTCTAAGGTGATTTAACGTTGTTGATCCCCATGCACAGATTCCATAGGTGAGATACGGGTAGATAAGTGAATGATATAGTGCAAGGAGAGCTGATTGAGGTACATAATAGCGTATCTTTGATAATATGCCTACTGTCTTCGAGATTTTCTTGGAAATTTGTTGTATATGTACACACACAACCCGCACATATAAAAGAGAGGAGCTTACGACGACGTTTCGGCCCGACTTGGACCATTTACAAAGTCACACTAACACACAGAGACAGAGGAAGGGTATTTATAGGCAGGCAGACAGGGGAGGGTACAAGAGAGTGGGAAATGTAGGAGTAGTGGTAGTAGTGGTAGTAGTAAAGGTAGTAGTAAAGGTAGTAGAGTAGACAGTCATATGGGAAGGAGCACTGCTATGAGGCTAGCGGCCCGCAAGGGTACGAGAGGGAAGAAAAGCGAAAAATGAAGGAAAATACAAGGCAAAAGAAAGAACAGAAAGAAAGGAAAACCCAAGGAGAAAAAAGGAGAAGGGGGAAGATAAGACAGGGAAGGAATCAGGTTAAGTCACGGGTGTTCTGAAGTTTAGAGCATTTAACAATGTAATGAGAGAGGAAAGCATCAACAGAGACAAAGCCAGGGCTAAGATTCATACAGGGAAAGTTGTGTATAAGGGAGGATTCAACCAGGCGGCTGTATGAATCTTGCCCTGGCTTTGTCTCTGTTGATGCTTTCCTCTCTCATTACATTGTTAAATGCTCTAAACTTCAGAACACCCGTGACTTAACCTGATTCCTT
>WNWK01008371.1:57500-85160 GCA_009830355.1 Cherax destructor | reverse complement strand
ATGTGATCTGACGTATCCACTGTTGTTAAATAATAAAAAAAAAGTTGCTGATCATTGAAGGCAACGTCAGTGTCTTCCCCAGCATAACGCTCTCTATAATGCATGAGTGTCCAGGAAGATTTTATCATTGTTAGATATTCCACACTGTCTCATCACCTTCTATTGCAGATTTGCAAGAAATAAAAATGTTTACTTAACATCCAGCCTACTCATACTCCATCACACTGGATGAGTTTTCCCTCATACACCATCATATTGGATGAGTTTTCCCTCATACACCATCATATTGGATGAGTTTTCCCTCATACACCATCATATTGGATGAGTTTTCCCTCATACACCATAACACTGGATGAGTTTTCTAACAAGGTCAGTCAAGTGTGTCGGTCTGAGGAGGAAAACGTCACACTGATGTAGCCAAGTATTCTGCTGTAGCTTCGGTATATTAAAGGGACTTTCATTACAACCGAAGTTATTTTTTCATTCCTAGTTTGAAGGTTCTCATTATCCATCCTGTCATTTTTCTACCAGATGAGATTGATACAGTGTTGTGGTCTTTGAAAGTGAGATCCTCTGACATTATCACACCCAGGTCTTTTACATTAGTTTTTCGCTCTATTGCGTGGTTGGAATTTGTTTTATACTACGATATATGTAGTTTTAATTTCCTCACGTTTTCCATATTGGAGTAATTGAAATTTCTCATAATTGAACTTCATATTGTTTTCTGTAGCCCATTTAAAGATTTGGTTGATGTCCGCCTGGAGTCTTGCAGTGTCTTCAATGGAGGACACTGTCATGCAAATTCGGGTGTCATCTGCAAAGGAAGACACGGCGCTGTGGCTTACATCCTTGTCTATGTCAGTTATGAGGATGAGGAACCGGATGGGAGCGAGTACTGTGCCTTGTGGAACAGAACTTTTCACAGTAGCCGCCTCAGACTTTACTCTGTTTACTACTACTTTTTATGTTCTATTTGTTAGGAAATTATAGATCCATCTACCACCTTTTCTTGTTATTCCTGTATCATGCATTTTGTGCGCTATTACTCCATGGTCACACTTGTCAAAGGCTTTTGCAAAGTCTGTGTATACTACATCTGCGTTTTGTTTGTCTTCTAGAGCATCCAGGACCTTGTCATAGTTGTCCAGTAGTTGGGATTGGCAGGAGCCACCTGCTCTAAACCCATGTTGCCCTGGGTTGTGTAACATGGGTATCTAGATGAGTGGCGATCTTGCTTCTTCGAACCCTTTCAAAGATTTTTATGATATGGGATGTTAGTGCTATCGGTCTGTAGTTTTTTGCTGTTGCTTTACTGCCTTTTTTGTGGAGTGGGGCTTTATCTGTTGTTTTTAGTAGCTGTGTCACGACCCCTGTGTCCATGCTCCCTTTCCATAGGATGTTAAAAGCACGTGATAGGGATTTCTTGCAGTTCTTGATGAACACGGAGTTCCATGAGTCTGGGCTGGGGCAGAGCGCATGGGCATGTCATTTATCGCATTTTCGAACTCATTTGGCGTCAGGATAATATGAAATAGGTTTGAATCTACCAAATTATGTGTCTCGCTCATAAAAAAAATAATTTAGGTCTTTGACTCTCAGT
Source organism: Cherax destructor (assembly GCA_009830355.1). Taxonomy (NCBI): domain Eukaryota; kingdom Metazoa; phylum Arthropoda; class Malacostraca; order Decapoda; family Parastacidae; genus Cherax; species Cherax destructor. The sequence continues at coordinate 83,557 of WNWK01008371.1, read as the reverse complement.
CTGGTTAGCGGCTCGCTAAAAACCGAGTCATATTGAGACTTGAGTAGCTCACTCATTTCCTTGCTGTCATCTGTGAAGGACCCATCTCGTCTAAGTAGGGGTCCAATACTTGATGCTGTTCTCGACTTAGATTTGGCATAAGAAAAGAAATATTTTGGGTTTCTTTCAATTTCATTTATGGCTTTTAGTTCTTCCCGCGTTTCTTGACTCCTGTAAGATTCCTTTAGCTTAAGTTCGATGTTTTCTATTACTCTTACCAGTGCCTCCCTTCGTATTACAGATATATTGGCCTCTTTTAGCCACTCTGTTATTCTTCGTCTTCGCCTGTGTAGGAAACGCCTTTCTCTTTCTAGTTTACATCTTGTACAAGAATGGTATACAATACCGACAAGATTAAATTAAGACACATGTGCAACATCTGGGTGTCTTTATTGTAAACGTTTCGCCATCCAGTGGCTTTATCAATACAAATTCTAGGACATTGTTTGAAGACAGTAGAACTATATACAAAAGATAACTATGCCCTCATCTACTACACGTCCTTTTCCACCTGACGTTAGTATATAAGCGTCAGCATCCTTGCCTCTGCTCCACAAACTCCACGACTTCGATGATGTTCACACCAACTCCAAGGCCGAGGGACTGAGAACCTCATCTTTTGTATATAGTTCTACTGTCTTCAAATAATGTCCTAGAATTTGTATTGATAAAGCCACTGGATGGCGAAACGTCTACAATAAAGACACCCAGATGTTGTACTTGTGTCTTAATTTAAGTTTACATCTTCTCTTCCTTTTCCTTAAAGGAATATGCCTTGAGCATACCTCGAGTGCCACAGTGTTAATTTTTTCTAGATATAGGTTTGGATCCGTGTTGCATAGGATATCTTCCCAATTTATATCATTCAGGACCTGGTTGACTTGGTCCCACCTTATGTTTTTGTTATTGAAGTTGAATTTGGTGAAGGCTCCCTCGTGACTGATCACATTTTGTCGGTCTGGGGCCCCGCGCATACATGTCTGAACCTCTATTATGTTGTGATCTGAGTATATTGTTTTTGATATGGTAATATTTCGTATCAGATCATCATTGTTAGTGAAGATGAGGTCCAGTTTATTCTCCAATCTTGTTGGCTCTATTATTTGCTGGTTTAAGGTGAATTTGGTGCAGAGAAAGTAAAAAATCTTAATGCTTGGATAGAATATCACTTGTGTTTCATTCAGTCGGGTGTTGTGATGTGACTGTGAGGTGTAGTCTTGCCCTTATATGCCTTCCTGTTGATGTTTTATTTTTATAGTTCCTTGATAATGTGAGAAGTCACGAACGCTTGGAATTTCACTATTTTTTCAGTAATTGTTCTGCATATTGTGATATCACCTGTTTATATATAAATATATATATATATATATATATATATATATATATATATATATATATATATATATATATATATATATATATATATATATATATATGTGTGTGTGTTAGTTACCATTTTGTCCTAGGCACATGTCAATTAGACACTAGGCCTGTTGTATATATGTGTGTGTATGTGTATGTAAGGAAACACTTCGAAATGTTTCTGCCCCACCGGGAATTGAACCCGGCCCCTCAGTGCGTGAAGCAAGAGCTTTACCCACTAGGCCACCGGGGGCTGTGTGTGTGTGTGTGTGTGTGTGTGTGTGTGTGTGTGTGTGTGTGTGAGTGTGTGTGTGTGTGTGTGTGTGTGTACTCACCTATTTGTGGTTGCAGGGGTCGATTCATAGCTCCTGGCCCCGCCTCTTCACTGATTGCTATTAGGTCCTCTCTCTCCCTGCTCCATGAGCTTTATCAAACCTAGTCTTAAAACTATGTATGGTTCCTGCTTCCACTATGTCGCTTTCTAGGCTATTCCACTTCCTGACAACTCTGTGACTGAAGAAATACTTCCTAACATCCCTTTGACTCATAGGAGTCTTCAACTTCCAATTGTGACACCTTGTTTCTGTGTCCCCTCTCTGGAACATCTTGTCTCTGTCCACCTTATCTATTCCTCGCAGTATTTTATATGTCGTTATCATGTCTCCCCTAACCCTCCTGTCCTCTAGTGTCGTCACTCCGATTTCCCTTAACCTTTCTTCGTAGGACAATCCCCTTAGCTCTGGGACTAGTCTTGTTGCAAACCTTTGCACTTTCTCTAATTTCTTGACGTGCTTGACCAGGTGTGGGTTCCAAACTGGTGCTGCATACTCCAGTATGGGCCTGACGTATATGGTGTACAGAGTCTTGAATGATTCCTTAGTGAGGTATTGGAACGCTATTCTTAGGTTTGCCAGTCGCCCGTATGCTGCAGCAGTTATCTGATTGATGTGTGCCTCAGGAGATGTGCTCGGTATTATACTCACCCCAAGATCTTTTTCCTTGAGTGAGGTTTGCAGTCTTTGGCCACCTAGACTATACTCTGTCTGCAGTCTGTGTGTGCAGAACAACCACTTCGCGACTTCTCACATTATCAATGATCATGTGTGTGTGTACTCACCTAGTTGTACTCACCTAGTTGTGGTTGCAGGGGTCGAGTCATAGCTCCTGGCCCCGCCTCTTCACTGGCCGCCACTGGGTCACTCTCCCTGCGCCATGAGCTTTATCATACCTCTTCTTGAAGCTATGAATGGATCCTGCCTCCACTACATCACTTCCCAAGCTATTCCACTTCCTGACTACTCTGTGACTGAAGAAATACTTCCTAACATCCCTGTGATTCATCTGAGTCTTCAACTTCCAACTGTGACCCCTTGTTGCTGTGTCCCATCTCTAGAACATTCTGTCTCTGTCCACCTTGTCAATTCCTCTCAGTATTTTATATGTCGTTATCATGTCCCTTCTATCTCTCCTGTCCTCCAGTGTCGTCAGGTCGATTTCCCTTAACCTCTCCTCGTAGGACATACCCCTTAGCTCCGGGACTAGTCTTGTTGCAAACCTTTGCACTTTTTCTAGTTTCTTTATGTGCTTGGCTAGGTGTGGGTTCCAAACTGGTGCTGCATACTCCAGTATGGGCCTAACGTACACAGTGTACAGGGTTCTGAACGATTCCTTATTAAGATGTCGAAATGCTGTTCTTAGGTTTGCTAGGCGCCCGTATGCTGCAGCAGTTATTTGGTTGATGTGCGCCTCAGGAGATGTGCCTGGTGTTATATTCACCCCAAGATGTTTTTCCTTGAGTGAGGTTTGTAGTCTCTGCCCTCCCCCTAGACTATACTCCGTCTGCGGTCTTCTTTGCCCTTTCCCACTCTTCATGACTTTGCACTTGGTTGGGTTGAACTCCAGGAGCCAATTGATGGACCAGTGTGTGTGTGTATGTGTCTTATTTGTTACAATCTGCCATAGGCATCTGTATACACAATTTTTTAATATAATATGTTAGAAGCTAATATAATAAAGCAGAGCAAGACTGGTAGAGTAATGTAATATCTCAGCCAATAAACGGCACTATCACTCATAAAAATGTTGGTACAAACAAGGGAACACAGAGGCAAGCTGCACAGAGGCAAGGACAATGCATCATCAGACATTATTCTAAATTTATCAGGGGCAGCAGTTGCACATTTCATGTATCATCATAAACTAGGACATTGCAACACAATACCGGGAGTTTGACAACAGTTGGCTTATACTCTGAGACAGACTAAAAAGGAGTGTATCTCTCTAGGAGGAGCAGAGTTTATGATCACAACACTTGTGTACAGGCCATACACACACACACACACACACACACACACACACACACACACACACACACACACAGAAGTGTCCCTGTTTGCAGATGATGAGATGAAGTTAATGAGAAGAATTAAATCAGATGAGGATCAGGCAGGACTACAAAGAGACCTGGACAGGCTGGACAAGTGTTCCAGCGACTGGCTACTCGAATTTAACCCAGCCAAAAACAAAGTCATGAAGATCGGGGAAGGGCAAAGAAGACCACAGACAGAGTATAGGCTAGGTGGCCAAAGACTTCAAACCTCACTTAAGGAGAAAGATCTTGGGGTGAGTATAATACCGAGCACGTCTCCGGAAGCACACATCAACCAGATAACTGCTGCAGCATATGGGTGCCTGGCAAACCTAAGAATAGCGTTCCGATACCTCAGTAAGGAATCGTTCAAAGCACTGTACACCGTGTACGTCAGGCCCATACTGGAGTATGCAGCGCCAGCTTGGAACCCACACCTGGTCAAGCACGTCAAGAAATCAGAGAAAGTGCAAAAGTTTGCAAGAAGGCTAGTTCCAGAGATAAGGGGAATGTCCTACGAAGAAATGGTAAGGGAAATAGGCCTGACAGGAAGGTTAGGGGAGACATGATAACGACATACAAAATATTGCGAGGAATAGATAAGGTGAACAGAGACACGATGTTCCAGAGATGGGACACAGAAACAAGGGGTCACAATTGGAAGTTGAAGACTCAGATGAGTCAAAGGGATGTTAGGAAGTATTTATTCAGTCACAGAATTGTCAGGAAGTAGAATAGTCTGGAAAATGAGGTAGTGGATGCAGGAACCATACGTAGCTTTAAGACGAGGTATGATAAAGCTTATGGAACAGGGACAGAGAAGACCTAGAAGCGATCAGTGAAGCGGCGGGGCCAGGAGCTGAGTATCGACCCCTGCAACCATAAATAGGTGAGTACACACACAGGGCAGGAGAGAGAGATGTAGACTGCATTTTCTTGGCTGTAAGTAGACTTTCGACACAGTTCAACACAAGAGATTAGTGCAAAAGCTAGAGGAGCAGGCAGGAATAACAGGAAAGGCACTCCAATGGATCAGAGAATACCTGACAGGAAGGAAATGGTACGCGGGATTCCTCAAGGGGCAGTCCTAGAGCATGTGCTGTTTCTGGTATATGTGAAAGACGTGACGGAAGGGATAGATTCAGAGGTATCCCTATTTGCAGACGATGTGAATCTAATGCGGAGAATTCAAGTGGATGAGGATCAGGTAGAACTACAAAGGGACCTGGACAGGCTGGAAGCCTGGTCCAACAAGTGGTTCCTGTTCCTGGAGTTTAACCCCGCCAGGTGCAAAGTCATGAAGATTAGGGAAGGTCAGAGAAGGCCGCAAAGTACAGGCTAGGGGACCAAACCTCACGCAAGGAAAAGGATCTTGGGGCGAGTATAATACCGAACACATCTCCTGAGGCGCACATCAGCCAAATAACTACTGCAGCAAATGGCCGCCTGGCGAATCTAAGAATAGCGTTTCGACACCTGAGTAAGAAATCGTTCAAGACTCTGTACACCGTGTACGTCAGGATCATACTGGAGTATGCAGCACCAGTATGGAACCCACGCTTGGTCAAGCACGTCAAGAAATTAGAGAAAGTGCAAATTTTTGCCACAAGACTAGTCCCGGAGCTAAGGGATATGTCCTACGAGGAGAGGTTAAGGGAAATCAACCTGACAACACTGGAGGACAGGAGGGATAGGGACATTTGGTAACATATAAAATACTGAGAGGAATTGACAAGGTGGATAGGGACAGGATGTTTCAGAGATGGGATACAGCAAAAAGGGGACACAACTGGAAGTTGAAGACTCAGATGAGTTACAATGATGTTAGGAAGTATTTCTTCAGTCATAAAGTTGTCAATCTGGAGAGTGATGTAGTGGAGGCAGGATCCATATAGTATAGCTTTAACAAGAGATGTGATAAAGCTCATGGAACAGGGAGAGTACCTAGTAGCGACCAACAAAGAGGCGGGGCTCGGGGCTAGGAGCTGTGAATCGACCCCTGCAATCACAAATAGGTGAGTACACACACACAACCTGATGACACTGGAGGACAGGAGGGATAGAGGGGGCATGATACTGACGTATAAAATACTGATTGAAATTGACAAGGTGAACAGGGCCAGAATGTTTCAGAGATGGGATAAAGTAGTGGAGGCAGGATCTATACATGGCTTTAAGAAGAGGTACGATAACGCTCTTGGAGCTAGGAGAGAGTGTACCTAGTAACGACCAGCGAAGAGGCGGGGCCAGGAGCTGTGACCCCTACAACCTTATATAGGTGAGTACACTCACGACACTCCTGCTTAAAGGAAGGTTGAAGAAAGTAACTAACAAGTTAAATCACAAGTGTATACGGAAGAGCACAACCTACCTCACTTGGGCTCAACAGAGAGGCAGATACTGCTTCAAAATGTGTAATACACAAGTTTATTTTTTGTGTATCAGAGTACACACACACACACACGCGCGTGCGCTCTATCTACACCTGAGCCAAGTTACACTACTGCCACTTTACTGTCTACCAGGTGGTATCCGCCTCTCACAACCTGACGTTAAGTGAGGAGAATATCCGCTGTGGCAGCGACTCCCAACCTTTGTAACTGCGAGGAGCCATTTTTAAAGAGCTGCTTAATAAAACTCTCATATTTAACTTACATATCAATCCAATGCAAACCTTCCTTTGAGCGAAGTCTACCATCACTGTAAGTTTGAAGCCGATCAGAAGAGCCATTCTCCAGTTATTGCTGGGGATCCAACGATGAAAACCGTTCAGAAGACGAACAAACTTTCACGAAAAAAAATTACGTTTTCTAAAAAGCAGAATAAGAAATTTGGCACCTCCATATTCCAATAACACTCCAGACCTTCTTCAAGGTAGGCTACACTGGTAATGAAAGCCTGTCAGAGTAGTCTTGGGGAGGGGGGAATAGGCTGTGAGACCGACAAGCTGATAAAAACACTGGCTGGATGCAAACCTTCACAGAGACAGTGGTGTGCTTAGTAACTAAGCTTGTGGTCTTAAGCTTAACGTCTGCGGTAGCGCTTTTTTTGTACATAACCATGACTAGAATATACGGTATATATAAACATGACTAGAATATACGGTATATATAAACATGACTAGAATATACGGTATATATAAACATGACTAGAAGGTACGGTATATATAAACATGACTAGAAGGTACGGTATATATAAACTTGACTAGAAGGTACGGTATATATAACATGACTAGAAATACGGATATAAACATGACTAGAAGGTACGGTATATATAAACATGACTAGAAGGTACGGTATATATAAACATGACTAGAAGGTACGGTATATATAAACATGACTAGAAGGTACGGTATATATAAACTTGACTAGAAGGTACGGTATATATAAACATGACTAGAAGGTACGGTATATATAAACTTGACTAGAAGGTACGGTATATATAAACTTGACTAGAAGGTACGGTATATATAAACATGACTAGAAGGTACGGTATATATAAACATGACTAGAAGGTACGGTATATATAAACATGACTAGAAGGTACGGTATATATAAACATGACTAGAAGGTACGGTATATATAAACATGACTAGAAGGTACGGTATATATAAACATGACTAGAAGGTACGGTATATATAAACTTGACTAGAAGGTACGGTATATATAACTGACTAGAAGGTACGGTATATATAAACTGACTAGAAGGTACGGTATATATAAACTTGACTAGAAGGTACGGTATATATAAACATGACTAGAAGGTACGGTATATATAAACTTGACTAGAAGGTACGGTATATATAAACATGACTAGAGGCTGGATATATAACATGACTAGAGTACGGTATATATAAACATGACTAGAAAGTACGGTATATATAAACTGACTAGAAGGTACGGTATATATAAACTTGACTAGAAGGTACGGTATATATAAACATGACTAGAAGGTACGGTATATATAAACATGACTAGAAGGTACGGTATATATAAACTGACTAGAAGGTAGGTATATATAAACATGACTAGAAGGTACGGTATATATAAACTTGACTAGAAGTAGGTATATATAAACTTGACTAGAAGATACGGTATATATAAACTTGACTAGAAGGTACGGTATATATAAACTTAATTAGAAGGAACTGTATATATAAACTTGACTAGAAGGTACGGTATATATAAACTTGACTAGAAGGTACGGTATATATAAACTTGACTAGAAGGTACGGTATATATAAACTTGACTAGAAGGTACGGTATATATAAACTTGACTGTAGGGTATGGTCTATGGTCTATATAAACTTGACAAGAGGGTACCTGTACATGGCAGTAGTTTCCATGTACACACAGTACACCAGTGTTGAAAATTTACAGGAGTCTGATAACGTATTCTCGTGTTTCAAGTTGAACCCTTTAAAGTAAGGAACAAAAATATAAAGATGGAATAACTCTTGAGTCCCTCACTCAGAGGTACCCCAATGGGGGATGCCTAAATCAGGTGATTACATCGTGACCCTGTCTGGTAGACGTTGTGAGTGCTTGGTTGGTTGGTTAATGAGGTTTAAAATCTATCGGCTACACGAGAGTCATTAAGGTTGCAGAAAACCTGTTCACCACCAGGTAAGAATAATTTAATCCCTAAAACAGGGAATAAATTAAATTTTCGAGGTAAATAATACACTGAGAGGTATACACCTCACGGTGTGTATATCCTTGTGTAGGTGCCTATATGTTGTTCCTCTTAACATGGTTCTCGGCACTCAGTGATGTACGTTCTACATACAGCCTACATCACCCTCTATCTTCTTCATCTAATTGTTTATTGCATCGGGCGCACTGACTGCTATAAATGGCAACACTGACGCCTCGACTGTTTTGTGTGTGTGTACTCACCTAGTTGTGGTTGCAGGGGTCGAGTCATAGCTCCTGGCCCCGCCTCTTCACTGGCCGCTACTGGGTCACTCTCCTGCCCCATGAGCTTTATCATACCTCTTCTTAAAGCTATGAATGGATCCTACCTCCACTACATCGCTTCCCAAACTATTCCACTTCCTGATCACTTTGTGACTGAATACTTCCTAACATCCCTGTGATTCATCTGAGTCTTCAACGTCCAACTGTGTCCCCTTGTTGCTGTGTCCCATCTCTGGAGCATTCTGTCTCTGTCAACCTTGTCAATTCCTCTCAGTATTTTATATGTCGTTATCATGTCCCCCTATCTCTCCTGTCCTCCAGTGTCGTCAGGTCGATTTCCCTTAACCTCTCCTCGTAGGACATACCCCTTAGCTCCGGGACTAGTCTAGTTGCAAACCTTTGCACTTTCTCTAGCTTCTTTACGTGCTTGGCTAGGTGTGGGTTCCAAACTGGTGCTGCATACTCCAATATGGGCCTAACGTACACAGTGTACAGGGTCCTGAACGATTCTTTATTAAGATGTCGGAATGCTGTTCTTAGGTTTGCTAGGCGCCCGTATGCTGCAGCAGTTATTTGGTTGATGTCGCCTCATGCCTGGTGTTATACTCACCCCAAGATCTTTTTCCTTGAGCGAGGTTTGTAGTCTCTGGCCCCCTAGACTGTACTCCGTCTGCGGTCTTCTTTGCCCTTCCCCAATCTTCATGACTTTGCACTTGGTGGGGTTGAATTCCAGGAGCCAATTGCTGGACCAGGCTTGCAGCCTGTCCAGATCCCTTTGTAGTTCTGCCTGGTCCTCGTCCGATTGAATTCTTCTCATCAACTTCACATCATCTGCAAACAGGGACACTTCAGAGTCTATTCCTTCCGTCATGTTGTTCACAAATACCAGAAACAGCACCGGTCCTAGGACTGACTCCTGTGGAACCCCACTAGTCACAGGCGCCCACTCTGACACCTCGCCACGTACCATGACTCGCTGTTGTCTTCCTGACAGTTATTCCCTGATCCATTGGAGAGCCTTCCTGTTATACCTGCCTGGTCCTCCAGCTTTTGTATGTGTGTGTGTGTGTGTGTTTGTGTGTGTGGTAGATGGCACCACTAACACCACGACTAGTGTGTGTATGGTAGATGGCACCACTAACACCACGACTGGTGTGTGTGGTTAGATGGCACCACTAACACCACGACTGGTGTGTATGGTAGATGGCACCACTAACACCACGACTGGTGTGTAGTGTGGTGATACCACTATTCCACGACTGTGTGAAGGTGATAGATGGCATACTTCAAAGCACCACAAGGTTGTGTTTTTGTGCACCATAACTACCACGATTTTTGTGTAGTGTTTTAACTAACACTCACGACTGGTTGTTGTGGTAGATGGCACCACTAACACCACGACTGGTGTGCCTATTGTTGTCCTGGTGATACATCTTATTGTTTCAGTTGTAATGTGGTGAAGGGATGATAGGTGTCGACATGACTTTGTTTCCTAGCACCATCAAGGTTTGTATTTTTGTGCACCTTATAACTACGCCACAGATTCTTCTTGTCAGCTGTTCTTTAATATTTTATCACTAAAGCTCTTGTCTTTATTGGGCCTTTTCCCAAGTCTGCTACATGCAACTTTAGCACATCACATTCCTTTATTCATTTATCACCTGTTCACTTAATGTCTCTAAATCGTTAAGCATGGTTCTAAATTTTCATTTTAAAGTAAAATTTGCGCATCTTCCACATCGTTAAAAATGCATTTAGATCATTACCAGTCCTAGTAATGGCCCACGTGACTAAACTAATTCACCACCAGCCTCTGGCCAAAGGCTGAACCTGGATTAGTGAACATAGAATGAGCCTCCACAACACCGTGTGAATATTGAGAAACTTGTGTCAAATTTGGAAATCTTTTTGAAGAAACGTTTCGCCAGCCAGTGACTTCTTCAGTCTCTGTATTAGACTCAAGAAACCACTGACGGGCGACACGTTTCCTCAGTAAAGATTCCCAAATACTGTGCAAGTGTCTCATTCTTCAACCTGTCGGTTTTTCTAAACCAATTGAATGACACCAGTCCGTGCGCTGAATGACGACCCACTTGCTTAAGCGCTCTATACAATACAATAACCTATGTTGCCTCAATTCCTCTAATCAACCTTCGTAATATTCTTTTAGAAAAAATATGTCCTCATTTTCCCTTTGTACTTACTGCATTTTGTAGCTTACAAATTAGTCTTTAATGAGAACTCTAATTAAAGGCTTGTCTAAAGTTCCAAATGCAATCGATCTATCTGTCCAATTTGCAGATGCAAATTTGCTAATGTCCTTACATTCACTAGTTAATAAACATGGAATCGTTGGATTCAGATCAATAACGAAGAATGCTTCTGCTGGTTGATTTTAAACTTCCACCGATGGTGGAATTTACTCAAGGGAAGGTCTAAACTGAGGTTAGAGTAAGTTTGATTTCAGTTTGTTTAAACAAGTTGGTTTCTGTGCCATAACTGGAGAATGTCTCGTCTGATCGGCTTCAAATCATAATTTGGTGCATCCAGGAGTGTAGGTTCAGGTGGTCAGTTTGTAACTTTTATTGAAGAAATGTGGAAAAATGGAAATACTGGTTTTCATGTGATAATATGTGAAGCATTCAACGTCGATAAATTAAGAATGTTGTCTCTGGGCGATTTCAAATTTTAAAGTACTGATGCATTTTGGGATATTAGTTTCTGTGAGATAACTAGAGAAATTCCCTTCTGTTTGGCTTTAAACTTTCAAGCCTAGTATATATATTTAGGGCTCTGTAGGGATCAGTTTTTTTCCACTTCAATTGAAGAAATTGGGATATTAGTTTCCACGTGATAACTTGGGAACTATCCTGATTGGCGGTAAAAAATTAATAGTGATATCTTAGCAATTGATTTAGAGTGGACTAGGCTGATGGACTCTCGTGATACTTTTCTTGGATCGCACAACAACAGAGATCATTTAAAATGATTTTCCTTGTCATCCTATTTCTATACTCTATTGGCTCAATGTTTGTCATTTTCAAAGCCAATCCGGCTTCTTAGAGGGAAGCCTTGAATATAGTCCCGTGTGGGTAGCAGAGTTCTTATGCACATTCCTTCATCTGGTCTGACTGCTTTTGTGTTTTGTTCATGTAAAAAACACCTATGTTTTTCCTGTATCTCTAGTAATATGAGTGGGTTCCATTGTACATCTGCGTATTGAATCATCTGGCTCTATAATTTTTCTCTTCTATAAAAAAAAACACACACTTAAATCTGATGTTGGAAACTTTTCACTAATCTTCCGAGTCCACGTTTTGATAATTGAATTTAATATTCTATTATATTTTGCATCTACTTTATTGTTTTGTTTGTGTATGAGAAGTATGGCGAGTTATAGCTTAGTCTTATCTCTTATTTTTTCAAGCATTGACGTACCTTCTCTCCTCACTATATTTATTTCTGGCATGTTGTAAATCCCAATAGACTCTGCGTGGATTTCCAGCGTCTTCCATTAAACTTTTTTCTTTTCCCCTTGTACAAATTTGCTCTCATCTTTGCAATAAAGTGTTTTATATTACCATTATGTTGCAGAAAGTATCCTGTATTATGTTTTCCTTACGATGCTTCACGCCATTTACTGCCACTGGGAGGGTCATTTTATTTATCTTTCATTGTATTTATTGTTGTTGAGATTAACACGACTGTAATGTAACACTCGTATATGTATCTTAGTTTGTGGCAAGCAGATATACACCGAGAGATGTATGTTTCTCAGTATATATACTCTGATTGTCAGTATATATACTCTGATGCTCAGTATATATACTCTGATGCTCAGTATATATACTCTGATTCTCAGTATATATACTCTGATTCTCAGTATATATACTCTGATTCTCAGTATATATACTCTGATTCTCAGTATATATACTCTGATTCTCAGTATATATACTCTGATATTTTACTTAAATCTCGGTTTTAGGGATTATACAGGGTGGGCCAAAAGTAGGCTTACAGTTGTTTCATTATTTGTTCACGTTTTCGATTTAATTTATCCAAACCATAATTCCAAACCATTATTCCATGTCCCTTATTTACGTTTTGGAAATGTTATTAAGCTTAGGTGCAGGAGTTAAGTGTATACCTACTAAGTGTAAGCCTACCTTTGGTCCACCCTGTAGTATTCTTGACTGGTGATAGACAGGTGACTGGTGATAGACAGGTGACTGGTGTAGCCTCTATGTACCAAAGCAACCACACTATGTTTGTGTTGAGCTGATTTTATTAAGTTCAAAGCCTATTTACTAGGCGAGGGCCATTAAGGTTGCATGTTACCTGTGCACAATCAGTCGAGAATGCTTTATGTTTTATTGTTTGATTTACAAACTCCTGCTGTCCACATCTGTCCTGCACGTTTCGCCTCCTTGAGGAGGCGAAACGTGGAAACCGGAGTGAATCGGAGTGAATCGTCGAAATATGCAATAAAATTAACCCTAAAATAGATATTAAAATAAACTACCAATGTATATATTCACTGAGGAATATATACATTTCTCGATATATGTACCCTGAGAAATATAAAAGTCGGTGTATATACTCACACTGAGAGGTATATACATCTCTCAGTGTATATTCACTGAGATGTACTTCTCTCTCTTTTTATACACATAGTTTTACAAGGACAGGTCCGGGTGTAGGGTCAGGAGTAGCCAGTAGATTGTGGAATTGTCTTCTGTACCAAGATTCCAGCTACTTCCACTGACTCCAGTATATAAGCCCACTTCTTCCTGCCAGTGCTTCAGTTTCATCAAGACTGCAGTACTGAACACTTGCTTCTAGGTTGAGGGACTGATTACCTCATCTTCAGCCACTCAAGTTTTCTGTATTGTACTGATGAACTCACTGGTTGGCAAAACGTCTACATATTAAAGATGCGCAAATGTTGCAAGCGTGTCTAATTTATCATCTTGTCGGTATTATATACCATTGATATTCAGTTCACAACTAACCTATAATACCGTGGCTACAACAATTCACAACTAACCCACAACGTGGCTACAACAATTCACAACTAACGCACAGCAATGTGGTTACAACAATCCACAACTAACCCACAACAACGTAGCTACAACAATTCACAACCCACAACACCATGACTACAATAATTCACAATTGATCCACAACACTGTGGCTACACTAGTTCACAACCGATCCACAATACTGTGGCTACAACAATTCACAACTAACCCACAACACCATGGCTACAACAATTCACAATCCACAACACCATGGCTACAACAATCCACAACCCACAGCACAATGGCTACAACAATTCACAAGCCACAGCACAATGGCTACAACAATCCACAATCCATAACACCATGGCTACAACAATTCACAATCCACAACACCATGGCTACAACAATCCACAACCCACAGCACAATGGCTACAACAATTCACAATCCACAACACCATGGCTACAACAATCCACAACCCACAGCACAATGGCTACAACAATTCACAATCCACAACACCATGGCTACAACAATTCATAACCCACAACACCATGGCTACAACAATTCACAACAAACAAGACTATGGTTGCAACAATTCATAACCCACAACACTGTGGTTACAACAATTCACAACTCACCAACAAACTGGAAACAAAAAGTGGAGGAGGAGGTTTCGGTGTTTCCACGACCATTATCAAGCCGCCGCCACTTTAAAAACGGTCCAGGACCGACCGAATCTTAAGTTCTTACAGACATTTTGTGATCCGTTTGTTAAAAAACAAAAAAAGTTCCACATCCTGTGGACACGCTTAACTCACCTCACAGATGTACTGATTGGTCATTAAGCTGTGCGTTCACCTGTGTCATTAACCTCTGCGTTCACCTGTGTCATTAACCTCTGCGTTCACCTGTGTCATTAACCTCTGCGTTCACCTGTGTCATTAACCTCTGCCTTCACCTGTGTCATTAACCTGTGCTGTGGGTAAGCCCTTCTGGCACCACCAGTGATACTCGTACATATTTCAACGTATCATGGTTACGCTTCACCTCGCTGCCAGACGTGCCGCATCCGTTTTGTTTTGTTTTGCCCATTTGTGGTTATATGTACGCTTTTTTTTGTCGGCAGTTTATACGTAACCAGACCTAAACTAACATAAAGAAAACGAGGTTGTGAAGAACGTAAACAGATGAGGCAGTAAGATAACGACACGTTATATACAGACAAGCAAACCATTGCATGAGCTCCAGCTCTTGGGATCACGAAATCTTTAATAATAATAATAATAATAATTATAATAATAATATATAACACCAATAATAATAATAATGATAATATAATTATAAAATAATAATAATAATAATAATTATAATTATAATAATTATAATAATAATAGAAATAATAAACTTTTGAATGTGAGTCTTGAGTTGACGTGGACCAGAGACTGTGTTGAGACATTCCACTTGCTCACTCCCTCACTGTAGGAATTCTTTCTCTTGCCCCTTTGACTCAGTCGAGATTTTTACCTTCCAGTTGTGTCCCCTTGTTCTGTTCCCTCTCATCCCAATTAGCCCATCCCTCTCATCTTTGTTTATGTCTCTAGGACCAGCTTTATGTTTCTAGGCTCTAGGACCAGCTTTATGTTTCTAGGCTCTAGGACCAGCTTTATGTTTCTAGGCTCTAGGACCAGCTTTATGTCTCTAGGATCAGCTTTGTCTGTGACTAACACACATGATATTCATTGGAAAGACTGTACCCCGTCGTAGGAGAGGCAGGTAGAAATTTAATTACTATAATAACCAAATACAAAAGGTGTGTTAGACATGCACAAGACAGTTCAGCAATTGTCTAGCAATATAAAGTATAATCACAATATTAACCGGGAACCTGCTTGCATTAGAGAGAGTGAGGCATAAGTCTGCAACCACAGCCTCGTATAGGAGGTGGAGGGCCTGTGGGATGGCCACCGAGGAGCACCCATCATACTCTGGTGCATTATTATTATCTCTGGTGTCGCTTGAAGGCGTTTAAAATATTCATTGTTACATATTTGCGGGAGCATCATCAACGCATGTATCACCATCACTGTTAATACCATTCTTCGTCTATTACTTCACTGAATATCTCGTCAACATTCATGCGTCAGTAATAATGGTGAGACATATTACACGCTCTCAGATTAAAAAGCTTTATTATTGCTGTTTTTGTTTTCGTTTTACTCCGCGCCCCATGGCTCCTAATACAATGCCTGTACACTAGAAATATACTAGAGTGGGCGTCAGTTGCTTCATGATCCACTTTCAAGAAGGCCATTGGTAACCTGATGACGCTCCTGAAGTCTCCTCCTCGTGCACCTGACTTGGTCCCTCCACCTCACCTTATTCCCCCGCCTGACCTAGTTCCTTCACCTGACTACATCATGTGACTCATGGCAGGTGACCTGTGTTTATATTCTGTATCCTTGTAGGCTTGTTAGTCTGCTGAAGAGGACCTCAGTGGTACACCGACATTTACGGTACTCTTCTAATCTTCTTATTTAATTTTACACACACACACACACACGCGTATGTGTGTGTATATATATATATGACCTTATTGTCTACCTGACCTCATCTCAAATATGTTATTTTTCAGATCACTATGTGTCACACACCTCACTCTTCGCCTATATATGCTGATATTTTTAAACTCTGTATGTTAGAAGGGATCAAGGTCTCAGGACTGAAACGTTTTCTAATCATTCTATCCTAGTTACCAGGGTTTATACCATATACATGCTTACGCTCCCATACACTGGTATACATACTTTACGTACCTTCATATATACTACACTTTCTAATTTGTATATTAATACAACGGTGTGTAAATATATTCATGTGTATACCAGACCCTAAACAAGCGTATCTAAGATATTGTTGTTGATAGCTGGATCCATCGTTAGTGTGTGTGTGTGTGTGTGTGTGAGCGAGCTTCGAATACAAATGATCATGCACAAACACTTGCACGCACGCCATCTCAGAGGAGAGTACTGGGGAGACATGATCACGACCTACAAGATACTCAGTGAAACAGACACCTTGGAGAAGGAAAGACTGTTATGTAAGGATCACAAAAAAGCGTAGGTGAAAGCTGAAATGAGCTGCATGAGGAAGTGGGGAAGAGAACTCCGTACAGTGCTTCACGAATAGGTATGTTGAAGTTAAAAGGACTAGGAACCCATAAAACCGGTTGATTACGGGTTTAGGAGACAGGTCTAGGAGCTGGAGGTCCACCGGCGCAGGTAGAGCTTGGTGAATACCTGTCTGGGACACACGCGCACACAAGTTATCTTACCTCAGCTCATTTACAAGATATGAACTGTTGTCGTATCTCAGCTCGCTTACAGGGTACCTTTAAAAGGTGTGTTGTACTTGTTGAGCAAGATATCAACGTATGATCAGTCAGTAAAGTAATTAAGAACATGAAGAAGAAAGTGTACAAGAAATGTTAGCTTTTGAATAACCGCATATATCCCCGCCACCACACTTATTGACAGGTATATACACACTATTTGTAGTGGTTGACAACTACCATCATGTGAGCGTATTTGATGAGAGACAGACAGCTATAGCTTCTGTCGTGGTGGACCACGACAGCAGTGACCAGTGTCTAACCTGTGCTTGACTCGGTGACCTGAGTGTCACTGTGGACCAAGACACCAGCTTACCCGTGCTGGACTTGGTGACCTGAGTGTCACTGTGGACCACGACACCAGCTTACCCGTGCTGGACTTGGTGACCTGAGTGTCACTGTGGACCAAGACACCAGCTTACCCGTGCTGGACTTGGTGATCTGAGTGTCACTGTGGACCACGACACCAGCTTACCCGTGCTGGACTTGGTGACCTGAGTGTCACTGTGGACCAAGACACCAGCTTACCCGTGCTGGACTTGGTGATCTGAGTGTCACTGTGGACCAAGACACCAGCTTACCCGTGCTGGACTCGGTGACCTGAGTGTCACTGTGGACCAAGACACCAGCTTACCCGTGCTGGACTTGGTGACCTGAGTGTCACTGTGGACCAAGACACCAGCTTACCCGTGCTGGACTCGGTGACCTGAGTGTCACTGTGGACCAAGACACCAGCTTACCCGTGCTGGACTTGGTGACCTGAGTGTCACTGTGGACCAAGACACCAGCTTACCCGTGCTGGACTCGGTGACCTGAGTGTCACTGTGGACCAAGACACCAGCTTACCCGTGCTGGACTCGGTGACCTTAGTGTCACTGTGGACCAAGACACCAGCTTACCCGTGCTGGACTTGGTGACCTGAGTGTCACTGTGGACCAAGACACCAGCTTACCCGTGCTGGACTTGGTGACCTGAGTGTCACTGTGGACCAAGACACCAGCTTACCCGTGCTGGACTTGGTGATCTGAGTGTCACTGTGGACCAAGACACCAGCTTACCCGTGCTGGACTTGGTGACCTGAGTGTCACTGTGGACCAAGACACCAGCTTACCCGTGCTGGACTTGGTGACCTGAGTGTCACTGTGGACCAAGACACCAGCTTACCGTGCTGGACTTGGTGACCTGAGTGTCACTGTGGACCAAGACACCAGCTTACCGTGCTGGACTTGGTGATCTGAGTGTCACTGTGGACCAAGACACCAGCTTACCCGTGCTGGACTTGGTGATCTGAGTGTCACTGTGGACCAAGACACCAGCTTACCCGTGCTGGACTCGGTGATCTGAGTGGTCATTCATGTATTCCTTAATTAATTCATGGTAGTAGCTTGCATGTCACCAGTTTTACGTCTCTAGTCTGTACGTGCGTGTGTGTGTACTTTGCTATTAGTGCCTCGACTCTTAGCTATGTTCCACTACTTCCTTGCCTCGTAGGACCTGTCATACCCGTACTTAAAACTGTGCATGAAACCTACTTCGATCACTTCCTCGTCTGGGTAATTCCATTGCCTGATCACCCTGAGGTTGTAGAAGTATTTTTTTTTTATCTTTGGTCAACAATTTAAATTATACATCTTTCGACCTTTTTAAATTTATACTATTTGTTCGTTAATTGATGCTTAGCCTTTACGGTATAATATTCTGGTTTCTTGCAGTGTTTTAAATCAAGCAATGTGTGGGTCGTATAAAAACTTTGTCTTGCAAACTGGCGATGTTTTTGTTTTTGTGTTGCATCTCAACTTTCAGAGGTTCAATCACAATTGGATTTGACGATTCAACTTTCATCTGCCCAGAGTTGTGCTCACAGCTGGCACTTGTCAGAAGTCTCACAGCTCGGCACTTGTCAGAGGTCTCACAGCCCGGCACTTGTCAGAGGTCTCACAGCTTGGCACTTGTCAGAGGTCTCACAGCTTGGCACTTGTCAGAGGTCTCACAGCTTGGCACTTGTCAGAGGTCTCACAGCTTGGCACTTGTCAGAGGTCTCACAGCTCGGCACTTGTCAGAGGTCTCACAGCTCGGCACTTGTCAGAGGTCTCACAGCTTGGCACTTGTCAGAGGTCTCACAGCCCGGCACTTGTCCAGAGGTCTCACAGCTCGGCACTTGTCAGAGGTCTCGCTGCACTTGTCAGAGCACTTGTCAGAGGTCTCACAGCTCGGCACTTGTCAGAGGTCTCACAGCCGGCACTTGTCAGAGGCTCGGCACTTGTCAGAGAGTCTCACAGCTCGGCACTTGTCAGAGGTCTCACAGCTTGGCACTTGTCAGAGGTCTCACAGCTTGGCACTTGTCAGAGATCTCACAGCTCGGCACTTGTCAGAGGTCTCACAGCCACTTTAAAACTAACAAGTAACCCATTAACTGGGAAGTGAAACTAGACATGGACCGAAACATCGTCGTAAGATTCTCCTATGTGCGGGTTATTTGTGTATTGTATAGATGTTTCGGTCCCAGTTGACCATTAATGGCGAGTGAAAAAGAAAATGAGAGGAAGGAGACAGGTTAAAGAGGCGGTTTGTTGCAGGATCTGGTCCAGTTTCCTCTTAAGAACCTCCATCTTTGTTCTGACTGTTTCTTATATCTGCTGGTGGAAGAGTCCACTTTCACCTGACGCTCCTGTTCACCTAGCATTGAGTAGGTGCCCGGGTGTTAGTAGAGCGTCGCAGCCCGGGTGTTAGTAGAGCGTCGCAGCCCAGGTATTAGTAGAGCGTCGCAGCCCGGGTGTTAGTAGAGCGTCGCAGCCCGGGTGTTAGTAGAGCGTCGCAGCCCGGGTGTTAGTAGAGCGTCGCAGCCCGGGTGTTAGTAGAGCGTCGCAGCCCGGGTGTTAGTAGAGCGTCGCAGCCCGGGTGTTAGTAGAGCGTCGCAGCCCGGGTGTTAGTAGAGCGTCGCAGCCCGGGTGTTAGTAGACGTCGCAGCCCGGGTGTTAGTAGAGCGTCGCAGCCCGGGTGTTAGTAGAGCGTCGCAGCCCGGGTGTTAGTAGAGCGTCGCAGCCCGGGTGTTAGTAGAGCGTCGCAGCCCGGTGTTAGGACGTCGCAGCGTGTTAGTAGAGCGTCGCAGCCCGGGTGTTAGTAGAGCGTCGCAGCCCGGGTGTTAGTAGAGCGTCGCAGCCCGGTGTTAGTAGAGCGTCGCAGCCGGTTTAGTAGAGCGTCGCAGCCCGGGTGTTAGTAGAGCGTCGCAGCCCGGGTGTTAGTAGAGCGTCGCAGCCCGGTGTTAGTAGAGCGTCGCAGCCCGGGTGTTAGTAGAGCGTCGCAGCCCGGTGTAGTAGTGCAGGAGAGCGTCGCAGCCCGGGTGTTAGTAGAGCGTCGCAGCCCGGGTGTTAGTAGAGCGTCGCAGCCCGGGTGTTAGTAGAGCGTCGCAGCCCGGTTTAGTAGAGCGTCGCAGCCGGGTGTTAGTAGAGCGTCGCAGCCCGGGTGTTAGTAGAGCGTCGCAGCCCGGGTGTTAGTAGAGCGTCGCAGCCCGGGTGTTAGTAGAGCGTCGCAGCCCGGGTGTTAGTAGAACGTCGCAGCCCGGGTGTTAGTAGAGCGTCGCAGCCCGGGTGTTAGTAGAGCGTCGCAGCCCGGGTGTTAGTAGAGCGTCGCAGCCCGGGTGTTAGTAGAGCGTCGCAGCCCAGGTGTTAGTAGAGCGTCGCAGCCCGGGTGTTAGTAGAGCGTCGCAGCCCAGGTGTTAGTAGAGCGTCGCAGCCCGGGTGTTAGTAGAGCGTCGCAGCCCGGGTGTTAGTAGAGCGTCGCAGCCCGGTGTTAGTAGAGCGTCGCAGCCCGGTTAGTAGAGCGTCGCGCCGGTGTTAGTAGAACGTCGCAGCCCGGGTGTTAGTAGAGCGTCGCAGCCCGGGTGTTAGTAGAGCGTCGCAGCCCGGGTGTTAGTAAAAGCGTCGCAGCCCGGGTGTTAGTAGAGCGTCGCAGCCCGGGTGTTAGTAGAGCGTCGCAGCCCGGGTGTTAGTAGAGCGTCGCAGCCGGTTTGTAGAGCGTCGCACCGGTGTTAGTAGAGCGTCGCAGCCCGGGTGTTAGTAGAGCGTCGCAGCCCGAGTGTTAGTAGAGCGTCGCAGCCCGGGTGTTAGTAGAGCGTCGCAGCTCAGGCGACGACAACGACGGAAAGAAAACACTGCTGGAATTTCTTGGGTTATCCTGGGTTAATAGTCCTAAGAATGTACATATTTCTTTTCGTCAGTTTACATAGGTGGCGCCACTACACTACCACCATCACAACGTATATCCGCTGATAGGTGTCTGTCTTGCAGTTTATGTACATCGAGAGGTATATGTCTCTGTATATATATGCTGATGGAAATAGGTCACCATGATTTTTTGGGGGTTATCCTAGGTATCTACACTTACGCTACTATGTATGATAATTTATGTAACTGTATTTATGTGTACCTGTACCTGAATAACCTTACGTAAAATTTTATATATATATATATATATATATATATATGCTGGGAGGTATATGTCTCTGTATATATACGTGAATATGGTAATGATATATAATACTGATAAGTTGATAATTAAGATATACGTCTTCACTCGACTGAAGAAGCCTGTTGTGTGGGCGAAACGTTTCGGAATAAAGATACCTAACTGTTGCACATGTGTCTTATCAACTTGTATATATGCTGAGTGATGTATATCTCTCCGTGTATGATCGTCTCCTTTAATATCTACTTCAGGAGTTAGTCTTGACTGGTGGTGAGCAGGTTACATGGTGTAGTTGATAGACTCTAAACCTGGTTAACTAACCAGCCACTAATACCAGTGTGTTTAACATTCGTGCCACCCTCTCGTCTCTTGTAAGGAACTCTTATGTGCTTTAAACTTAATTACATATATCTCTTCTAGACTTAATCCCACTTTTTTCTCTCTTTCTTCAGACTTAATTACATTTCACGGCATCCTCAACCCATTGTTTTTCTCTAGCCCAGCCCCCAGCGGTAATGCTTTTATTATGTTGTACTTTATAGACTTTCAGAGAAAATTCTGGCACAATTTTCTCTCTTCAGAAGAAATTCTGGAACAATTTTCTTTTTTCGAAGGAAATTCTGGCACAGTATTTTTTTTTTTTTTTTTTTTGTAAATTCTTTCGCCAAGAATTATATATATAATAACTGAATGTGGAACTTCACGGCTCTCTGCTTCTGTTGTTTTGTAGCTCTGAGACTGTCCTCCCGTTGTTCTGTAGCTCTGGACTATTTCTTCCCGTTATTTCTTAGCTCTGTGGATGTCTTTCCGTTGTCCAATAGCTTTGAGACTGTCCTCCCGTTTTCAATGCTCTGAGACTGTCCTCCCGTTGTTCAATAGCTCTGAGACTGTCCTCCCGTTGTTCAATAGCTCTGAGACTGTCCTCCCGTTGTTCAATAGCTCTGAGACTGTCCTCCGTGTCAAAGCTTGAATTCTAATAGCTCTGAGACTGTCCTCCCGTTGTTCAATAGCTCTGAGACTGTCCTCCGTTGTTCATAGCTCTGAGACTGTCCTCCTTGTTCAAAGCGAGATGCCCCGTGTTCATAGCTCTGAGACTGTCCTCCGTTGTTCATAGCTCTGAGACTGTCCTCCCGTTGTTCAATAGCTCTGAGACTGTCCTCCCGTTGTTCTATAGCTCTGAGACTGTTTCCTCTCTCGTTGTTCATAGCTCTGAGACTGTCCTCCGTTGTTCATAGCTCTGAGACTGTCCTACCGTTGTTCTATAGCTCTGAGACTGTCCTACCGTTGTTCCATAGCTCTGAGACTGTCTACTTGTCCTGCTCTAGTTCTCGCATAGCTCTGAGACTGTCCTCCCGTTGTTCTATAGCTCTGAGACTGTCCTCCCGTTGTTCTATAGCTCTGAGACTGTCCTCCCGTTGTTCTATAGCTCTGAGACTGTCCTCCCGTTGTTCTATAGCTCTGAGACTGTCCTACCGCTATTACATAGCTCTGTAACTTCTCCTCTGCGGCTCTGATAGACTGTGTTGGTTAAGCAGGAAGTTTGCGTGATAGAAATTGCGAAATAAATCTGCAACATTGAGTGTGTTGTTAATGTCTTGCAACATTGAGTGTCTTGCAATCTTTCTCTTATTCCCTTCCCCTCTTCCTTTCTTCTCTTTTCTCTCTTCTATTCTCTTTAACCTTTTCCTCCGCCTCTTTACCTCCTCCTTCCCCGTGACTCCCATACACCTTGAAGGTGACTCCCATACACCTTGAAGGTGACTCCATACCTTGAAGGTGCTCCATACACCTTGAGTGACTCCCATACACCTTGAGGTGACTCCATACACCTTGAAGGTGACTCCATCACCTTGAGGTGACTCCATACACCTTGAAGGTGCTCCCATAACCTTGAAGGTGACTCCCATACACCTTGAAGGTGCTCCCTATACACTTGAGGTGACTCCATACACCTTGAAGGTGCTCCCATACCCTTGAGGTGACTCCCATACACCTTGAAGGTGACTCCCATACACCTTGAAGGTGACTCCATACACCTTGAAGGTGACTCCACTACACCTTGAAGGTGACTCCCATACACCTTGAAGGTGACTCCTTTACAACTTGAAGGTGCTCCCATACACCTTGAAGGTGACTCCCATACACCTTGAAGGTGCTCCCATACACCTTGAAGGTGCTCCCATACACCTTGAAGGTGACCATACACCTTGAAGGTGACTCCCATACACCTTGAAGGTGACTCCCATACACCTTGAAGGTACCATACAACTTGAAGGTGACTCCATACACCTTGAAGGTGACTCTATACACTTGAAGGTGACTCATACACCTTGAAGGTGACTCCATACACCTTGAAGGTGACTCTATACACCTTGAAGGTGACTCCAATACACCTTGAAGGTGACACTAGTACACCTTGAAGGTGACTCCCATACACCTTGAAGGTGACTCCCATACACCTTGAAGGTGACTCCCATACACCTTGAAGGTGACTCCCATACACCTTGAAGGTGACTCCCATACACCTTGAAGGTGACTCCCATACACCTTGAAGGTGACTCTAGTACAACTTGAAGGTGACTCCATACACCTTGAAGGTGACTACAACTTGAATACACTTGAAGGTGACTACTATACACCTTGAAGGTGAACTATACACCTTGAAGGTGACACTATACACCTTGAAGGTGACACTAGTACACCTTGAAGGTGACCCATACACCTTGAAGGTGACTCCCATACACCTTGAAGGTGACCCCATACACCTTGAAGGTGACCCCATACACCTTGAAGGTGACTCCCTATACACCTTGAAGGTGACTCCCATACACCTTGAAGGTGACTATACACCTTGAAGGTGATCCATACACCTTGAAGGTGACACTAGTACAACTTGAAGGTGACTATACACCTTGAAGGTGACTAATACACCTTGAAGGTGACACTAGTACACCTTGAAGGTGACACTAGTACACTTGAAGGTGACTACTAGTACACCTTGAAGGTGACACTAGTACACCTTGAAGGTGACCTATACACCTTGAAGGTGACCTAACACCTTGAAGGTGACACTAGTACCTTGAAGGTGCACTAGTACACCTTGAAGGTGACACTAGTACAACTTGAAGGTGACTAGTCACCTGAAGGTACACACACCTTGAAGGTGACATAGTACACTTGAAGGTGACACTAGTACACCTTGAAGGTGACACTAGTACACCTTGAAGGTGACACTAGTACACCTTGAAGGTGACACTATACACCTTGAAGGTGACACTAGTACACCTTGAAGGTGACCTACCTAGTACAACTTGAAGGTGACACTAGTATACCTTGAAGGTGACACTAGTACAACTTGAAGGTGATACTAGTACACCTTGAAGGTGATACTAGTACAACTTGAAGGTGACACTAGTACACCTTGAAGGTGACACTAGTACAACTTGAAGGTGATACTAGTACAACTTGAAAGTGACACTAGTACAACTTGAAGGTGATACTAGTACACCTTGAAGGTGACACTAGTACAACCTGAAGGTGTTACTAGTACAACTTGAAGGTGACACTAGTACAACTTGAAGGTGACACTAGTACAACTTGAAGGTGACACTAGTACACCTTGAAGGTGACACTAGTACAACTTGAAGGTGACACTAGTACAACTTGAAGGTGACACTAGTACACCTTGAAGGTGACACTAGTACAACTTGAAGGTGACACTAGTACAACTTGAAGGTGACACTAGTACACCTTGAAGGTGACACTAGTACAACCTTGAAGGTGACACTAGTACACCTTGAAGGTGACACTAGTACACCTTGAAGGTGACACTAGTACACCTTGAAGGTGACACTAGTACAACTTGAAGGTGTTACTAGTACACCTTGAAGGTGATAGTAGTACACCTTGAAGGTGACACTAGTACAACTTGAAGGTGACACTAGTACACCTTGAAGGTGATACTAGTACACCTTGAAGGTGATACTAGTACAACTTGAAAGTGACACTAGTACAACTTGAAGGTGACACTAGTACAACTTGAAGGTGACACTAGTACAACTTGAAGGTGACACTAGTACAACTTGAAGGTGACACTAGTACAACTTGAAGGTGACACTAGTACAACTTGAAGGTGAACTCTCTCACCTGTCCACCTCAGGCACCAATTCAAGGGCAGAGGGAGAAGAGGAGATAATAAAGAAACGTGGAATAGGCAGGATAAGAAAGAGGATAGGGAGGGAAATGCACAGTGAAGGAAATGGAAGGGAACGAAGAGAGGGAATGGGAGAAAAGGATAAAGGGGAATGGAAGAGAAAGAAGGGAGAATGGAAGAGAAGGAAGAGGAATGGGAGAGAAAGAGGGGAATGGGAAATATAGAATCGGAAAGAGGGAGAATGGGTGAGAAAGACGAGGAATGGGAGAGAAATGGGGAAGGGAATGAGAGACCTTGGAGAAAAATAGACAAGTTTGGTACAGGTGTAGGAGCGGGCCACGGGT
>WNWK01008371.1:0-52500 GCA_009830355.1 Cherax destructor | reverse complement strand
CATTTTTTCTTTCAACTTTTCGTTTTTATTTTCCTGATTACAGGGAAGGCTTCATGTGATCGGCTTCAAATTTTGAACTGGGGCAAAATTCAAGGAACAGCTGGCATGTGCAGGTACCCTATGACCAGATTTGTTGAACTCATTTCTAGCGTCTTGGAACGGCTACGATAACTTCCAAAACTCTGACAAATTTCAAACGTTCACAAAGGTGCCTCCAAAGTTAACAACGGCCGAGAATGAAAATCAAGAGTGCAGGTGCACGTCTGGCAATTTTATGTGTAAGATGCTGTGAAATTTTTATTCCCGTTTAATCACTTAAAAATATTTGAGTCTACCTTCACCAGGTTGATGGTATTGTGTACAGCATTACTATCATACTCATCGACACAGCAGCACCTCACTAGCTTACTGTACACCACATCTGTAACTCTGTTGTTGTACACTTGATTGGTATGTTTTGAGAAGGGTTAGCATTGAGAGGGACTTGCCTTGCAAGGGCCAGTAGGCCTGGCAGTGGGCTCCTCATGTGACGCCATCTCCAGCTGCCTGGCTGTGGCTCCGGTATATAAGCTCCATCCATATACCTCTAGTTCAAGATTGAATACCTCAAAATCTTCTCTTCTTCAGTATCTTATTGACATTTATTATGCTGAAGTAACCTGCTTCGCGGGCGAAACGTTTCGGCGGTAAAAATACCAAAGTCCTGCGCATGTTTCATTCGTATACCAAAATATATTAAGATGTTACTACAGAGTCGCATAAATTGTTCAAGAAAGAAAAGGATGAACTTTCTGTATATAACGACGTTTCGTCCTCTCAACCTCCACAAACATGTGCGGAGTTCTCATATACGTTTGGTGCAAATTCCTCGTAGCTTACGTTAGGTTAGGTTAAGTTATGTTAAGTAAAAGGACACAAATGCAACTAATGAGACATTTTATTGTGGCAACGTTTCGCTCTCCAGGAGCTTTGTCAAGCTTGACAAAGCTCCTGGAGAGCGAAACGTTACCACAATAAAATGTCTCATTAGTTGCATTTGTGTCCTTTTACTTAACATATTGTCGGTAATTCTACCAATATTAATAGTTTAAGTTAGGTTAGGTTAGGTTAGATTAGGTTAGGTTAGATCAGGTTTGGTTAGATTAGGTTAGATCAGGTTAGGTTAGGTTAGATTAGATTAAATTAGATTAAATTAGATTAGGTTAGGTTAGATTAGGCTAGGTTAGGTTACATTAGGTTAGGTTACATTAGGTTTGGTTAGATTAGATGTAGATAAATTACCTTTAACAGAGAGAGGGGAAGCAAGGGGGTCATGACCCCTCCCTCTTTCCCACAGTTGGAGAAAATTTTACCATGTTAGATTAGGCTAGGTTAGATTAGATTCATACATGTAAACACACATACGTACATGCCTACATGCTTAGAAGTGCAACCTCAAACATACATACATATATACATATATGAATATACAGTTTCATGTTTTGTTGCGTTAGATTTTTATCACCACCATGCACTATTCCTTTTGCGTGCACTGAGGTAGAGGAGGCTGAGCTTATGAGCTATAGGGATCGCGCAGTGACCGAAACACATATAGTCTATCATATGGTTGCTAGGAGAACGTGTTCAGATAAAAGAGAGAAGAGAAACGTGTGAAAGGGTGGAAACGCTGGACATAGTTTCCTAATACCTGCTGCCCCTTTGCACCTAGCAGCAAGTAGGTACCTCGGTGTTAGTCGACTGTTGTGTGTCTCATCCTGGGGTGTGGTATTATATCTTAGATAGGGCAGGGCTTTGATATGATCTGAGGTTGGATAACAGCTCTTGGCCTGTAAAATTAATCTGTGTAAATAAAGAAAGTGAGCCCCTTGAGAAAGATGCAGCCGGAGGTGGTAACTACTCATGAATGGCTCTCTTTCTCTCTCTCTCTCTCTCTCTCTCTCTCTCTCTCTCTCTCTCTCTCTCTCTCTCTCTCTCTCTCTCTCTCTCTCTCTCTGATATTACCCCAAGTAAGCTCCATAATCTTCACTCTCCTCCCACTCACAACAACGGGCCACACCCTCTCCACTCATCAAATCCCCACGTAAACACCCTACCTTTTATCCACTCCCATTTTACCATCCCTTCCTAGCCTCATGTATGAAACCTATCCTATGATGGGGTTCATACACGAGGCTGTGATGAAATATAACATAGCAAACATTTATTCCCATGATGCTGTTATTACGTAGAATCAAGTTCTCGAACATGGCGTGTTCCCACGATGCAGTTCCCATATAGAATTGATTAACCTGTTATAGGTGTTCTCATCATTTAAGTCTCGTATAGAACTGGGTAGGCGTACACTACAAATTTTTCCACAGTACTTATTGTACTAAATTTTGTTAAAAAAAAAATCTTGCGACATATATATCACTGTGTCTGACCTTTCAGAGAACACAATAAGGTAAATGTCACGACAGCCAGGAAAATGACTGGGTGGATAATGAGGATGTTCAGGACAAGGTAAAATGAAGCCAATGGTGACACTTTTCAGATCGAGTGTGCCCTTTCGTATGGACTACAGTTCAGTGTTGATGGCTCCATTCAGGGCACGAGAGATATCAGATCAGAGCTGGAACACATTCAAAGATTATTCATGGCCTGTGAAGAGCTAGAAAACATTTACTGGGAATGCCTCAAAGTCCTAAATATATAGATACTCGCTGGCATTGATGAGAGATAACAGGATACTATATATGTGGAGAGTACTTGAGGGCCTGATCCCAATTCTGCACACTGCCATAACAATATAATGGAGCTATAGATACGGAAAAAAGTATAAAATAAACCCAGTTAAGGTCAGGGACACCATGGGCACAATAAGAAAACATCGTATCAACATGCGTGGTCCCAGACTGTCTTTTCAGAAGATATCAGAAACATTGGTGGAGCAGTTGTAGAAGTCTTCAAGGAAACTTGACAATTTCCACTGCCGAATGCCGCATCAGCCAGACGAGCGTAGGAAAACTCAAAACCCATCAGAGGTATATCAGAACTATATACCTCCACCCCCTCCAATACTAAAATCAAGACAATCATCATAACTCTACACATAATAGTGTATGATGAAACATCAAAGTGCAGTGAACACTTGTCAGTGGATTGAGGCAAAATCACATGTAGACACAAAGAAACTGTATATTTCGAACTCCGCTTGAGATCTTCTCAGCTGAAGATCTCAGGTGAAATATACAGTATCTTGTACACATTGTGTTTATGTGGAGGTGTAGCTTTTTTTATCTGCAATAACACGTATATAATCTCTTCTTATTCCGTCTCCCTCCCTCCGAGCTAGACATAATGCCCCAAGCGGAACACTGCTGTAATTCACAATTTTGTTTAAAAATATATATACTCACAACTCCAGATAATACTAATTCCTCCAGGGCTAACGCATAGCTTGGTCAGAAATGTCTCGGATTCCATTCCCAGACTCAACAAAATACTTGTTTAACTGTAATTTTACAAAATAAGATCTTTTATAGTATCAGCTGAGCTCAAAGTTTAGTCCTAACTAAGGTAGAGCAAATTAAGACATATACACCAATAAACCTTCCACTAAAAAACACCAGGTTTGAAGCCTAACTGAGGACAAATTCTCTTGTTATTCTAGAGGACCAATATACTAAAATACACCAGCACTATAACCACCCAGAATTCCACCCACAGCAGTAGGCTAACTCGTGGGCACCTATTTACTGCTAGGTGAACAGGTGCAATAGACACAAGGAAACATGTTAACTTCCCCAGAAGCAGGATATAACACAGGTCCTTTGGTTGTGAGCCGAAAGCAATAACAATGAGCTACAAACTTACTGTACTGGACGGTTCGTACTCCAATACTAGTCCAGTAGGCCTACAGTAGGCTTCTTCAGTCAAATACAGAGTCAGTAAATTAGACACATGTGCAACACTTGGGTATCTTTAATGAGGAAACGTTTCGCCACACAGTGGCTTCATCAGTCCATACAAAGGAGAATAGTGAAGAACAGGATGAGTTTGAGGTAATCAGTCCCTCAGCCTTGAGTCGATGTAATCAGTAGGCGAAACGTTTCGAGAATAAAGGTACCCAGCTGTTGCATATGTGTCTTAGTCATCAACTTGTTGGTAATTTTATACCATTTTCAACATGCCTACAGTACTGATTTGTGCTCTAATCTACGGCCTGGGTGTGAATTGAATCTACCTATCATAAGACAATAAGCCTACCGCAGTGCTTCGCTGTTACTGTGTTCATTCAACGAAGAAACAAATACACACATTAAAAACTTGTGATACAATTAACAAACAATAAAAGCGTTATTAACAGACTGCACACTTGCGAATCAGCTGTCGACCTGAGAGAGTCTGCTTGGACATAATGATTCCACAAGCCAACCATTTCCCCCAACCCTTTCCTGTGAAGTCAGAATGCCACAGCACCCAGCGGGCCACCACAACATTGTGTGGCTGCATACCACCACTAGATGGCTCTGCCGCCAGTGCTTACAGCTGGCTAAGATACTACACATCGCAGTTCAGCTTTGCGTGCACCGGATAGTGAATACAATAACCCTGGAAACAAAGGTAGGCAGAAATGTGACATGCACCACTGAGGTGCTCGACGTACGCAACAAGTCTCCTAACACCTGCTGCCCCTGTTCATCTAATAATAAACAAGCACCGGATGTTAGTCGACTGTTGTGGGTGGCATCCTGGGAGAAGTTGCTGTGAAAATGTATGAGAAACTTGTAGAATTGCTTTAGTATTCAAGAGTTTGGTGAAAAGTGCCGGCACTCTGCGATGAGTGTTGTTGAAATGTGGAGGACGAGCTTAATGTTGAGTGAGTCTCCCAGCTCACCTTCCTTACCCTGCACCAATGCAGCGTCTATCACTATTACGTTACTCTCGGCAAACAGCCACCCCCCACCCAACAACCCCCCCACCAGCACTCCCCCCCCACCAGTCACCTCAACTCTGACATCAGCAGTACACAATACCTTCCCTCCACATCCCCAACAAGGTCACACAACAGCAGACCCAGCAACTACGAGCACAAACACAGGCGACATCAGAGACATTGATCAGAGACAGAAGACGGTATGGTTACTAAGGTATAGTTATTATTATTAACTTTGTAAACACCAAACGTATGTTTTCTTACTGTTTAAGCAGTAGTCATGTCTTGCCTATTTTAGTTTACAGGGAAACATAACTAGATATTCTTCGACTGTAACTACATTGTACTTGATAAAGCCACCGTGACGGGCGTAACGCTGACGTAAGCTAGGACAGCGTCTACGGTGGTGACACCTCGAAGCATCCAGCCTGGCCGTAACATTCATCAACCATTTATAAGAGTAGACTCAAATATATTTAACAGGATTTAATGGGAATAAAAATTCCACACTGTACATACAATTGGCAGATGTCCACTTACACACTTGAAATTCACTTTACCCTGTCGTCGAATTAGGAGGCGCCTTTTGTAAGTTATTTGAACCATTCCAGGATGCTTAGACATGGCACCTACAACTCTGGTTATAGAGCACCTGCACATGCCACTTTTTCTGATAATCTTGCTCTAGTCACCGTACACCCGCGCTCGAAATCTCAAGCCGATCACATGAGGCTTTGTTAAGTTAGGTAAGGTTTGTCAGGAAACAGGTCAAGTGTTTCCTGGCCCGGGTCTTAGTTATATAATGACCCGCCGCTGGAGCTTTGAGTCACCTGACCGAGGCCTTCCGCTGGCTTACCGGTCCACCCCTTTAAAAGTTATGGTTATCATTACATCCATTTCATATTTGTCGTGTAATGAGCGAAATAAAAACGAGAAGTTGCAGGAAGAAACGAAGTTCAGCTAACCACTTAAAGATCACCCTTCGGAGATTCCCTTTCTGGGGGGGGAGGGGGGTTCCTTGATGCCGAAGGGTTTTTCATCCCGGATAATATACCTGGGTTGCATTAAACTAGTGATTTTGTTGGCTGATTTAGTACTGGTGGTGAGACCAGTTTAGCTGCCACTCGTGCTTGGGTGCCTGTTGTAAATACTCTTGGTCTGTCCAGTTGCATCCTGTTATATGCTAGTTGGTGTACGTACTCTTCATCTATCCAGTGTGTGTGTCACTTATAATTGTTTTTTTTTCAGTTTATATTCCTTCTGTCTCTTCATATTCTTATCAGTCTGTTCCAAGCCTGTGGCTGTTGTTTCTCTCTTTTGTCTTCTTTTATCTTTACTCTTATAATGTGCGCATCTCTTACCTGAAAAAATGGACAGTCTAGGTCATAACATATTCCTTCCTCAAGTGAGTTTTTACTCATTTTAGGATGGTAAACATTACTTCATTTGTTTTATTCTGATTTTCAGACACCTGTGTGTGTGTGTTTGCATGGATCAAACATAAGATAAAAATTATCTATCGAGAGGAGGTTATTTGCTGATAAATCAATGCCAGTGTGTGTGCGCCTGCTCCCATCTGCAAAGATAAGATAGGCTAAGAAGGTGATGAAAGTCTCCCTCCATATATATATTATACCTTCCGGGCACTATGACTTAGCGCGTCCTTGTGTGGAGAAAAAAGGTATACACATACGCTATCTCCACTACATATTGTCTTCAGCAAAAAAACTGCTAGGAAATGTTCAACTTAATTTCTACGTTGCAGTTACTAATACTGTTACTGTTACCACTTTTGTTATTGTTACTAGTTCTACTGTTACCACTTTTGTTACTGTTACTAGTTCTACTGTTACCACTTTTGGTACTGATACTGTTACCACTTTTGCTACTGATACTGTTACTGTTACCACTTTTGCTACTGAGACTGTTACCACTTTTGTTACAGTTATTAGTTCTACTGTTACCACTTTGTTACTGTTACTAGTTCTACTGTTCCCACTTTTGTTACTGTTACTAGTGCTACTGTTGCCAGTTTTGTTACTGTTACTGGTTCTACTACTATTACCACTACTAGTACCACAACTGTTACGACTACTAGTACCACAACTGTTACCACTACTAGTACCATAACTGTTACCACTACTAGTACCACAACTGTTACCACAACTGTTAGCACTACTAGTGCCACAACTGTTACCACTACTAGTACCACAACTGTTACCACTACTAGTACCACAACTGTTACCACTACTAGTACCACAACTGTTACCACAACTGTTACCACTACTAGTACCACAACTGTTACCACAACTGTTACCACTACTAGTACCACAACTGTTACCACTACTAGCACCACAACTGTTACCACTACTAGTACCACAACTGTTACCACTACTAGCACCACAACTGTTACCACTACTAGTACCACAACTGTTACCACTACTAGCACCACAACTGTTACCACTATTAGTACTAGTACTTCCACTGCTTAGTCTCCCTTTAAATAGGTCGCCTTGATACCGGTAAAGAGCTCCTGATCCAAGCAATTTTAGTTACCCCCTAATTCCTCGGATCAAACCTAATTGCCTTCTATCCCCCAGGCGCTGTATGGCCCCCAGGCGCACTATGGCCCCCAGGCGCACTATGGCCCATACGGGCCCATGAACATAATAACATTTGACTTATCACTTGTTACAAAACGACACGATATCTATTTACAATAGATATCTCCAGTGAACACTAGAAAGGAAAGCCCTTCTAGCATCCAGCCTGTTACTGGGCTTTTGCAACAAAGTCAGTATCCTGGTTCAGTTATCCGACATATTATATAGATAAAGGGGATTACAACTGATAGGGTACTAACCAAAGTAAATGATTTAAAAGATTTATTAACAAAGTGAGAAAATCTAGGGTAGCAAAGTAAATCAAATAGGAAGATATTAATATATCAATTAGGTTAATTAGGAGGGTAGCTCCTACACTGCTCTCATATACAATAAGTCTGTGCTGAGGGCACATATATATAAATGACTCAGAGGTACCATCAGGTACAATGTCAGTAATAACAATAATATATATATATAATAATAAATGTGTGTACGAGTGTGCTCCCGGTAACTATGACTCGACTCAACCAGTGTACGACAGAACAACTTCTCATAAGCTAGCTGTACTAACAAATTGACAACCAGAACAGCTTGATTGTCTAGTAAAATGACCACTTCGCAGAACAGCACTATAACAGGCAACAGCAACACAGCATCAGGAACAAGGAGATAGAAAATCGACCCTAACTGGGGACCATCAGTAGATCCTCCAAAACAGTCATAAAACTCCCTTTCTACTGAAACTAGGTTCAGCATAAACAATCCCAAACTGTGGCGGTGCACAGATGCCTTATCGAAGTAGGTCCAGAGCTAGAGCTTGAGACCTGAGTTATCAAAGAGTGTCTAAGTGACACACAACCCAGAACAAAGTCGAATAATCACTGTCTAGTCTATTCTCTGTGAACAGAGTTACACAGAGTTCTGAGAAGTATGATTCGCCTCACCAACGAATTCATACTCTACCCAACAGAGTCTAATGTCGAGAACAACAAGAGTGAGGAGTTGACTCGACGAGGGCAGCAGGCCAGAGAGAGAGATCAAAGAGGAACAACCACCCAGCTCAGGTGTGTCCAGAGACTGACTCCTCCCCGCAACAAGACGCCGGCCGCGTAACAGTCGTTTGCCAACACCAAGGCAGTTACTACACACTCGAGCACAACAAAATATAATATCCTACCTAATATATATAGCTAAGTTAAATAATAGTCTAATAATAATATAAAGCCAAATATTAACGATTTAGCTATAATCGAGAATATTCGCAATATAAAATTATAGAAAATTGAAATATACATTATATACATTGAGGCCCAGTTCAAGGGGCGCAACATCACTGATGTGTAGCCAACATCAGGAAAGGCGAATGCACATTCTCTACATCTTTCACAACCATCGTACAGACTGTAGCAGAACGTTGACGTACGCAACAGACTGTAGCAGAACGTTGACGTACGCAACAGACTGTAGCAGAACGTTGACGTACGCAACAGACTGTAACAGAACGTTGACGTACGCAACAGACTGTAACAGAACTTTTTAAGTTTCCATTTATTTGTAGTATTTGCTTACTGTTAATGGCGTTTCATATATTACCTTGAATAAATGCTACGTTTGTCGTTTAGACACTCGTCTTTGTGTTAGTGATGCTGGCGCCCTCAGCGCCAGTCACACACATTGTCAGTGCTAGCAGCACGCACGCCTAAGTAGGTAGTACTGTCCAGTGGACCAGGAACTAACTTCAGGAACTTATCAAACTTCCTCTTAAAGATGGCGGTCTTATAGACAAGAGGTCTTAAAGATAAACATATTAGGGAACAGGCGAGACTTGAACCTGTGGCAAGAAAATGTTAGAACTAGCAGTCAGCCAGTGCTGAAACTAGCACAGTGCTAGAACTAGCAGTACTAAAACTAGTAGACAGTGCTAGAACTAGCAGTCAGTCAGTACTAAAACTAGTAGACAGTGTTAGGACTAGCAGGCAGTCAGTACTAAAACTAGTAGACTGCTAGGACTGGCAGGCAGCCAGTGCTAAACCTAGCAGGCAGTCAGTTCTAAAATTAGCAAGAAGCCAGTGCTAAAACTATCAAGCAATCAGGGCTAAAACTAGCAGGCAACCAGTGCTAAAAATAGCAGGCAGTCAGTGCTAAAACTAGCAGGCAGGCAGTGCTAAAACTAGCAGGCAGTTAGTGCTAAAACTAGCAGGCAGCCAGTGCTAAAACTAGCAAGCAATCAGTGGTAAAACTAGCAGGCACCCAGTGCTAAAACTAGCAAGCAGTTCTTTAATTAGCAGGCAGTCAGTGTTAGATCTAGCAGGCAGCCAGTGCTAAAACTAGGAGGCCAGTACTTTGACCACTGCACCATGATTCATTAGCCAACTAGGTATATTTCTGTACACTTACTTCCAGTAATGAGTTTGTACTGGGATACAGCGACATTATTATTATTATTACTATTATTATTATTATTATTATTATGTGGCAGCACTAAGCCCATAGGAATCCTACAGTACCTGTCTGGGGACTGGGAAGGAATCCTACAGTACCTGTCTGGGGACTGGGAAGGAATCCTACAGTACCTGTCTAGGGATTGGGAAGGAATCCTACAGTACTCGTCTGGGGACTGGGAAGGAATCCTACAGTACCCGTCTGGGGACTGGGAAGGAATCCTACAGTACCTGTCTGGGGACTGGGAAGGAATCCTACAGTACCTCTGGGGACTGGGAAGGAATCCTACAGTACCCGTCTGGGGACTGGGAAAGAATCCTACAGTACCTGTCTGGGGACTGGGAAAGAATTCTACAGTACCCGTCTGGGGACTGGGAAGGAATCCTATAGTACCTGTCTGGGGACTGAGAAGGAATTCTACAGTACCCGTCTGGGGACTGGGAAGGAATCATACAGTACCTGTCTGGGGACTGGGAAGGAATCATACAGTACCTGTCTGGGGACTGAGAAGGAATCATACAGTACCTGTCTGGGGACTGGGAAGGAATTCTACAGTACCCGTCTGGGGACTAGGAAGGAATCATACAGTACCTGTCTGGGTACTGGGAAGGAATCATACAGTACCTGTCTGGGGACTGAGAAGGAATCATACAGTACCTGTCTGGGGACTGGGAAGGAATTCTACAGTACCCGTCTGGTTTAGCGCTTCTATTTGATTATAAGAATAATAATAATACAGTACCCGTCTGGGGACTGGGAAGGAATCATACAGTACCTGTCTGGGGACTGGGAAGGAATCATACAGTACCTGTCTGCGGACTGGGAAGGAATTCTACAGTACCCGTCTGGGGACTGGGAAGGAATCATACAGTACCTGTCTGGGGACTGGGAAGGAATTCTACAGTACCTGTCTGGGGACTGGGAAGGAATCATACAGTAACTGTCTGGGGACTGGGAAGGAATTCTACAGTACCCGTCTGGGGACTGGGAAGGAATCATACAGTACCTGTCTGGGGACTGGGAAGGAATCCTACAGTACCTGTCTGGGGACTGGGAAGGAATCCTACAGTACCTGTCTGGGGACTGGGAAGGAATCATACAGTACCTGTCTGGGGACTGGGAAGGAATCCTACAGTACCTGTCTGGGGACTGGGAAGGAATCCTACAGTACCTGTCTGGGGACTGGGAAGGAATCAGGTTAGTGGCAAGAACGGGGTAATATTGTTCACAATGTATATACCAGATTATATTAGTGTTATATGCTAGAAAACTGTGCTTCGCCGGTTGTATTACGTGTTAATATATATTTGGTGTGTTGCTAGAGCGAGGCGCGTCAGTGTTACTTGTGACGGTACGCGCTACTGCTCCTTGGTGCTTCATTCACAATCACACATTTGTATAACGTGATATAAGACGCATGTGCCATTTTGGAATATTTTATTCAGGAAACGTTTAGCCACGAATGTTTTTGAGGGTTGGAGAAACCAACAGTTCGTGGCGAAACGTTTCGTCAATAATATATGTTAATACTGCGCATGTTATTAGGACAGTTGTGTGACAGCTCTTACTCAAGACTCTTAAAAGATAAATAAAGCTCCACCAGTTATATTACATTTAAAAATGGCCAAGCACAAAATGTAAACAATAAAACATACGACAAAATCTTTACTTTAACCATTCTTCATTTTTACAATAGTCATTAATTAAAAGTAATTGCATATTCAAGTTTACTCTCTATCTCTCATATATATATATATATATATATATATATATATATATATATATATATATATATATATATATATATATATATATATATATAAACACCGAGAAAGGCGGGAAGTGGAAATTTCGTGTTGCTATGACAACGGCAGCGAGGAATAGGCTACAGGGTACGTAATCTTTTATAATAGGTTAAATTTACACGATCTCCTAATTTGAACAGTTTCATACGTTGCTGGTATACAGCGCCACGTTAGAATTATTTGAAGGATTACTACTCTCTGGGGAAGAAAAATGATGATTAAGGGTAATTCATTCTGACTACTAACAACTATGAGGTAGTCATGACCCCCCTCCCCTCCCCGTACCCTCACCTACTGATATTGGGTCTAGTTAGTTAAATTGGGCTTATCTTTCAAGACTGAGGAACTGACTAACTCATCTTCCGCTGCTTTCCTTTTTTAATAACTCGGTACTGAATTGAAGAAAGCTCACTGGTAGGCGAAACGTCTTCAGGTTGTTCACGTTTGTCTAATTCATCAACTTCTCAGTAATGGATGCCAGTAATGCAATAATAATTGAGCTTAAAGTTGATCGATATTTAAGGCTGCATGTAATATATATATATATATATATATATATATATATATATATATATATATATATATATATATATATATATATATATATATATATATATATATATATATATATATATATATGGGCTGTATTAAACAGCCCCTAGGGAATGGTAGGCAATGAAGTTAGATTCATGGAAGAGAAACAATAGTTCTGATTCCTTGGATCAGGAACCCTTCAGTAGCTTCAAGGTACCTCCCCTGAAAAAATGATAGTATTGAGTGAGACATAACCCCCCCCTTCCCCTGATCATTGCTTCATTTTCGATAATATTGGACAAAGTAGAGATCATATCATGTAACCTAATATATCTTACAAAAAGGCCACACCACTTAGCCTAATATATCTTAACAAAAAGGTCACACCACATAGCCTAACATCGCACGGTGTGGCCACACCATATTACCTAATATATCGCTATACAAAAGATTGAAACTTTTCGCCCAGAGAGAGAGAGAGCAGTGAACTTTGCAAAGATAACAGGCGATTTTTGCCTAATAGCGACGAACAAACTGATCATTTTTTCCCTCAGAGCATTGAACCCATAAAGATAAGACGGACAATGACTTTTTTTTTTTTACACAGTTTCATTACAAGCTGAGAGGTTCTTATCCACTCTGCTCATTTACAGGCTAAGAGTTGTTCTAACTTTGCTCATTTAGTCTAAGAGCTGTTCTAACTTTGTTCATTTACAGGCTAAGAGCTGTTGCCCCACATCTGTTTACAGACTAAGAGCTGTTCCACCTCTTCCGTTTACAAGCTAAGAGCTGTTGTTCCACCTCTTCTGTTTACAAGCTAAGAGCTGTTGTTCCACCTCTTCTGTTTACAAGCTAAGAGCTGTTGTTCCACCTTTTCTGTTTACAGGCTAAGAGCTCTTGTTCCACTTCTGTTTGCAGGCTAAGAGCTGTTGTTCCACCTCTTCTGTTAACAAGCTAAGAGCTGTTGTTCCACCTCTTCTGTTTACAGGCTAAGAGCTATTGTTCCACCTCTGTTTACTGGCAAGGAGCTGTTGTTCCACTTGTTTTCTAGCTAAGAGTTGTTATTCCACTTGTTTGCAGGCTAAGAGCTGTTGTTCCACCTCTTCTATTTGCAGGCTAAGAACTGTTGTTCCACTTCTTTTAATTTACAGGCTAAGAGCTATTGTTCCAACGGCTCATTTACGGGCCAAGAGCTGTTGTTCCACTTTTGCTTATTTACAGGCTAAGACTTCTTGTTCTGCCTATCTGAATTTAATTTACAGGCTAAGAGCTGTTATCCTGACTGCACATTTACAAGCTAAGAGCTTTTGTCCAACCTCTTTTTATTTACAACCTAAAAGTTGTTATTCTACCTCTGCTCATATAAATACTAAGAGCTGCTATCCTACTCTGCTCATTTACAGGCTAAGAATGGTTATCCTACCTCCGCTATTTAGGGGCTAAGAGCTGTAATCCTACGTTTTCATTTACAGGCTAAGAGTTGTTATCCTACCTCAGTTCAATTATAGTTTAAGAACGGTTATCCTACCTCAGCTCACAGCAAATTTTCGGCTCAGTGAGAGCTTTTAAGTTAGCCTTCCTTCGTCTACGTGCCTTGCCCTGTCTACATGTCGTATGTCTCGTGTCTTTCTGTTTACGTGTCTTGTCTAGCCTACATGTCCTGTTGAAAAATGTTATGGTGATACCGACAAGATGTAGAAAAGGACACTTATGTACAGTTCAGGACAATTATTAGAGGAAATGATTTGCCACGAGTTGCTTTTTCAGTCCTAATGAAGAAGCAAGTCGTACATAAGTGCCTTTTTCCACACGTGTTTTATCCTCTACGTGCTTTACTGCCCACGTGTCTTGTCCTCTCTACGTGTGTTGAATTTACAACGTATAATAGGCTTACTGCCTCTCACAGAAACATAGTAGGTGCTAAGTTCACGTCCATGGTAACATGACAGGTACTAGGTTCACGTCCATGGTAACATGACAGGTACTAGGTTCACGTCCATGGTAACATGACAGGTACTAGGTTCACGTCCATGGTAACATGACAGGTACTAGGTTCACGTCCATGGTAACATGACAGGTACTAGGTTCACGTCCATGGTAACATGACAGGTACTAGGTTCACGTCCATAGTAACATGACAGGTACTAGGTTCACGTCCATAGTAACATAGGTACAAGGTTAACATACATAGTAATATGTCAGGTGCTAGGTTCATGTATATAGTAACATGTCAGGTGCTAGGTTCATGTATATAGTAACATGTCGGGTGCTAGGTTTATGTACATAGTAACATGTCAGGTGCTAGGCTGATTTAGAAGCACCCGGAACTAGGCAGGTCTCGCCAGCGTTCTTGCCAACAGCCCCTGTGCTATTCTTAAATTGTTACCGGTATTTAGCATACCGAGTATCATAAGTCATGCTGGCCTTGAAAACTCCCCTATTTTAGGAAGAGGGCACAACACCCGATGCCATGAATAAACTTACCTATACCAGACGTAAATAAACCCCACATGAAACTTAAAACATACCCGTGTCCGCTAAATTTCTCAGTAAGAACCTGATAGCACTCGCCTAGCAACATCCTAGCCTGAGGGGTACCTAGGCTATGCACTCTAAAGATCAGCATTGTGATATAGGGAATTAAGCTCTTTGTGTATATGCAGCTATAACTATTTTAATATATATATATATATATATATATATATATATATATATATATATATATATATATATATATATATATATATGCAAAAAGATCACAGTAAACAGGTGATATCAAAATATGCAAGAAAACCACTATGAAAAAATAGAAGAATTCCAAGCGCTTTCGTGACTACTCCTTGATAATGTGAGTAGTCACGAAAGCCTTAATTCTTCTATTTTTCATAGTGGTTTCTTCTATATATATATATATTTAAAATATATATATATATATATATATATATATATATATATATATATATATATATATATATATATATATATATATAGTAACATGTTTAGGGATTATGGACCTTGTTACCAGGCGCCCGAGTGAAGGGGTATTGATTTAAGTGTACCACTGAGGTTTCATTTTGGTTCTAATTCTATTTCAGCAGCATAAAATTCGGGTTGGCTTTCCTATATTTGAAGGCTGTGTATGGCAGTGTTAGATCCCAGTCTGGAGACCTACACAACTAGGCTCCATCCCGTAGTACAGGACCCGCTGATTTTCAGCATGTGCGTAATACCTACATGAGTTTAAATGTTTTCTGTCACCTGCCACCTCTGCCCTCCCTGCCGGGAGGGAAAATTGTACAGGTGTGCGAGGTATTAACTACACACCAGTGTGAAGTATTCATCTACACACACAAACGCAGGAGCCATGAGCTGTGAATCGACCCCTGCACCCACATATAGGTGAGTACAGGAAGTTCAGTCGACCGTAAGTGGTGTCGGATGGCGACGTGAGGATCCAGGAGGCTTTGAGAGCAATGCAGCTGTGTTGTAGGGACCAGGAGCTGCACCACCGTGCTGATAGCACAGCTGTGTGAGTACTCTCTCATATATCTGTGTGGGTGCACGTGCGTGTGCGTGTCGTGATACAGCTTAGTGCACACACAGTGAGAGTGGAGCTAGTAGTGACCAGCGAAGAGGCGGGGCCATGAACTATGAATCGACCCCTCCAACCACAAATAGGTGAGTACACACACACACACACACACACTGCGGCAGCATATGGGCGACTGGCAAACCTAAGATTAGCGTTCCGTTACCTTAACAAGGAATCGTTCAAGACACTGTACACCGTGTACGTCAGGCCCATACTAGAATATGCAGCACCAGTCTGGAACCCACACCTGGTCAAGCACGTAAAGAAACTAGAGAAAGTGCAAAGGTTTGCGACAAGGTTAGTTCCAAAACTCAGGGGTCTGTCCTATGAAGAAAGGTTGAGGGAAATAGGACTAACAACACTGGAGGAAAGAGGGTCAGAGGAGACATGATAACGACATACAAAATACTGCGGAGAATTGACAAGGTAGACAGGACAGGATGTTCCAGAAAGGGAACACAGAAACAAGGGGACACAACTGGAAGCTGAAGACTCAGAT
Source organism: Cherax destructor (assembly GCA_009830355.1). NCBI lineage: Eukaryota > Metazoa > Arthropoda > Malacostraca > Decapoda > Parastacidae > Cherax > Cherax destructor. The sequence goes on along the minus strand of WNWK01008371.1, from coordinate 36,104 downwards.
GAGTCAAAGGGATGTTAGGAAGCATTTCTTCAGCCACAGAGTAGTCAGGAAGTGGAATAGTCTAGAGAAAGATATAGTGGAGGCAGGAACCATACATAGTTTTAAGACAAGGTATGATAAAGCTCATGGAGCAGGGAGAGCAGAGACCCAGTAGCGGACAGTGAAGAGGCAGGGCCAGGAGCTGAGTCTCGACCCCTGAAACCACAATTAGGTGAGTACAATTAGGTGAGTACACACACTCGACCCCTGCAAACACAACTAGGTGAGAACTAGGTGAGAACACACACACACACACACACTTGAGATGGGACACAGCAACAAGGGGACACAGTTGGAAGTTGAAGACTCAGATGAATCACAGGATGTTAGAAAGTATTTCTTAAGTCACAGAGTGGTCGGGAAGTGGAATAGTTTGGGAAGCGATGTAGTGGAGGCAGGTTCCATACATAGCTTTAAGAAGAGGTATGATATAGCTCATGGCGCAGGGAGTGACCCAGTAGCGGCCAGTGAAGAGGCGGAGCCAGGAGCTATGAATCGACCCCTGCAACCACAACTAGGTGAGTACACACACACACCTTAATAAGGAATCGTTCAGGACCCTGTACACTGTGTACATTAAGCCTATATTGGAGTATGCAGTACCAGTTTGGAACCCACACCTTGCCAACCACATAAAGAAACTAGAGAAATTGTAAAGGTTTGCAACAAGACTAGTCCCGGAGGTAAGGGATATGTCCTACGAGGAGAGGTTAAGGGAAATCAACCTGACAACACTGGAGGACAGGAGAGATAGGGGGGACATGATAACAACATATAAAATACTGAGAGGAAATGACAAGGTGGACAGAGACAGAATGTTCCAGAGATGGGAAGTGGAATAGTTTGGGAAGCGATGTAGTGGAGGCAGGATCCATTCATGGCTTTAAGAAGAGGTATGATAAAGCTCATGGCGCAGGGAGAGTGACCCAGTAGCGGCCAGTGAAGAGGCGGGGCCAAGAGCTATGAATCGACCCCTGCAACCACAACTAGGTGAGTACACACAATCTTTGTCTACGGGCTCCAGGAAGTCGAAGGGGATACCCATGATAAAAGAAAACAGGAGGAGAAAAAAACAATTGAAGGTATGACAGCAATAGGTGAAGGTGACATGACCCAGGTCACAAATTTTCGGAGAATTGGGTGGTATACAAAGGGAAGAAAACGGCCTCTCAAAGTAATTTTCAAGGCAGAATAAGCTCGAACGAATCAGGTGTACCAGAGTGTGTACCTCGATCGGGACAGAACACAAGAGGAAAGGATGTCCCTGAAAGAGAGGATACAGAGACGAAAGGAGGAACGAGAGGAAGTGACGAGGAAGAGTGGAGGAACCCAGACCCAAGTAGAAGGGCAGACACACCCCCCCAGAAACACACACAGAAGGACTCCAACCACGACAACCCCAAGGCAACTGTACAATTTAAACCCACACCCACACATCATTCCTCCTGTCCCCACCCCCATCACAAACCCCACCCCTACAACAACCCCCATCCCTACAAGAACCCCCACCCCTACAACAACCTCCACCCCTACAGCAACCCCCTATGGGCACTCTGCCACCATCCCTTCATCACAAACCCCACCCTACCACAACCCCCCAATATTCCCCCAGGACCACAGTTTTAGAAACGAAGTTGAAGGTTTGGTACACAAACGCGGATGGAATAACAAATAAATATGAAGAGTGGAACGAAAGAATCGGTGAGAAGTCCCCAGATATCAAAGCAGTCACAGAAACGAAACTCACTGAGGCAATAACAGACGCAATCTTCCCACAGGGATATCAGATCCTGAGGAAAGATAGGAGTAGACCGGGAGGAGGGGTTGCACTGCTCGTAAGGAACCAATGGAGATTTGAGGAAATGGAAGGCATGGACGAGATTAGGGAAAGGGACTACATAGTAGGTACAATTCAGTCTGGGGAACATAAGATAGCCATTGCAGTGATGTATAACCCACCACAGAACTGCAGGAGGCCAGGAGAGGAATATGAAGAGAACAACAGAGCAATGGTGGACACGCTGGCGGAGGTGGCAAGAAGAGCTCATTCGAGCAGAGCAAAGTTACTGGTTATGGGCGACTTCAACCACAGGGAGATTGATTGGGAAAATCTGGAATCACATGGGGGTCCAGAAACATGGAGAGCCAAGATGATGGATGTGGTACTGGAAAACCTGATGCACCAACATGTCAGGGACACTACCAGAGAGAGAGGAGAAGACGAACCAGCAAGGCTGGACCTTGTGTTCACCCTAAGCAGCTCAGACATTGAGGACATCACATATGAGAGGCCCCTGGGAGCCAGTGACCATATGGTTCTGAGCTTTGAGTACATAGTAGAGTTACAAGTGGAGAGGGAAACAGGAGTTGAAAGGGATAAGCCAAACTATAAAAGAGGGACTACACGGGTATGAGGAACTTCCTGCAGGAGGTTCAGTGGGACAGAGACATGGAGGGAAAGTCAGTAAACGAAATGATGGAATACGTAACAACAAAATGCAAGGAAGCAGAGGAAACGTTTGTTCCCTAGGGAAACAGAATAAATGGGAAGTCCAGAACGAGCCCCTGGTTTACCCAAAGGTGCAGGGAGGCAAAGACTCAGTGTGCTAGAGCATGGAAAAAGTACAGACGGCAAAGGACCCAGGAAAATAAAGAGATTAGTCGTAGAGCTAGAAACGAGTATGCACAGATAAGGAGGGAGGCCCAGCGACAGTACGAAAATGACATAGCATCGAAAGTCAAGTCGACCCGAAACTGCTGTATAGTCACATTAGGAGGAAGACAACAGTCAAAGACCAGGTGATCAGGCTGAGGAAAGAAGGAGGGGAACTCACAAGAGACAAACAAGACGTATGTAAGGAGCTCAACACTAGGTTTAAGGAGGTAGTATTCACAGTGGACGCAGGAAGGACCCTGAGAAGACAGTACAGAGCGGGCCACAACAAGGGATATACCAAGTGTTGGATGACATACACACAACTGAGGAGGAGGTGAAGAAGTTGCTCAGGGACCTTGACACCTCAAAGGCGATGGGACCGGACAACATCTCCCCTTGGGTCCTTAGAGAGGGAGCATCCCTTGAAACTGGGCAGCTACCTGAGGTATGGAAGAAGGTAAATGTAGTTCCCATTTATAAGAAAGGAGACAGAAAAGAGGCACTAAACTATAGACCAGTGTCACTTAAGTGTATAGTGTGCAAAGTCATGGAGAAGATCATCAGGAGGAGAATGGTGGAGCACCTGGAACGGCACAGGATTATAAACGACAACCAGCACGGATTCATGGAAGGCAAATCCTGTGTCACAAACCTTCTGGAGTTCTATGACAAAGTAACAGAGGTAAATACACGAGAGAGAGGGGTGGGTTGATTGCATTTTCTTGGACTGCAGGAAGGCCTTCGACACAGTTCCTCATATGAGATTAGTGCAGAAGCTGGAGGATCAGGCGTGTATAACAGGAAGGGCACTGCAATGGATCAGAGAATACCTGACAGGGAGGCAACAACGGGTCATGGTACGTGATGAGGTATCACAGTGGGAGCCTGTGACGAGCGGGGTCCCACAGGGGTCAGTCCTAGGACCAGTGCTATTCTTGGTATATGTGAATTGACATGACGGACGGGATACACTCAGAAGTGTCTCTGTTCGCCGACGATGTGAAATTAATGAGGAAAATTAAATCAGATGAGGATCGGGTAGGACTTCAAAGAGACCTGGATATGCTGGACACCTGGTCCAGCAACTGGCTTCTCGAATTTAATCCCGCCAAATGCAAAGTCATGAAGATCGGGGAAGGGCAAAGAAAACCGCAGACAGAGTATAGGCTAGGTGGACAAAGACTTCAAACCTCGCTAAAGGAGAAAGACCTTGGGGTGAGTATAACACCAAGCACGTCTCCGGAAGCACACATCAACCAGATAACTGCGGCAGCATATGGGCGACTGGCAAACCTAAGATTAGCGTTCCGATACCTTAATAAGGAATCGCTCAAGACACTGTACACCGTGTACGTCAGGCCCATACTAGAGTATGCAGCACCAGTTTGGAACCCATACCTGGTCAAACACGTCAAGAAATTGGAGAGAATGCAAAGGTTTGCGACAAGGTTAGTTCCAGAGCTAAGGGGAATGTCCTACAACGAAAGGTTAAGGGAAATCGGCCTGACAGCACTGAAGGACAGGAGGGTTAGGGGAGACATGATAACGACATACAAAATAATGAGGGGAATTGACAAGGTAGACAGAGACAGGATGTTCCAGAGAGGGGACACAGAAACAAGGGGGCACAATTGGAAGTTGAAGACTCGGATGAGTCAAAGGGATGTTAGGAAGTATTTCTTCAGCCATAGAGTAGTCAGGAAGTGGAATAGTCTAGCCAGTGATGTAGTGGAGGCAGGAACCATACATAGCTTTAAGACGAGGTATGATAAAGCTCATGGAGCAGGGAGAGAAGGAACCCAGTAGCGGTCAGTGAAGAGGCGGGGCCAGGAGCTGAGACTCGACCCCTGCAACCACAATTAGGTGAGTACACACACACACACACACGAAACATGCCAAGTGTCTGTCGACAAGTGCCTCTCTCTCTCTCTCTCCCTCTCTCTTCCCAGCTCCATTACCTGACTCAACAATTTGTCAGACTAAGCGTGCACTCTCCTAGTTGTGTTGGTATGGGTCGATTCTTTGCACCTGGCCCCGCCTCTTGATTTTTATCGGCTATTTTCACCCATTTCTGGCCTTCAGGGCCCTATCATATATACTCGTGAAGCTGTGTAAAGCGTTTGCCTCCAGCGCTTCTTCATCTAATGCATTCCATTCATTATAATTATCGTAAAACTTAAAAAATACTTCCTAACGTCCCTATTGCTCATCTTCGTCTTTTAACTGCTCCTCTCCTCGCATCTCAAAGAGCCTGTCCCTATTCATTCTTATTCCCTGAGCATTTTGAACGTCGTGATCATGTCTCCCTTGGTTCACCTCTCTTTTAGTGTTTAATGTCGTTGAAAGTCATTGGATCTTCTCTAGTTTAGTTATTTGTTATCAGGTGTGAATTCCATGCTGTCGCCGCTAAGGTAAAACGATTTATATGTATTTCTGGTAAGATGCTTCAAGAAATGCTTACTCCCTGATATTTTCTCTTATACGTTGTCTGCAGCATCTCTCATGCTAAGTTGTTCTCCGTGTCCAGTCTTATCTTTCCTCCTTCTATTGTCATTATTTTTCAATTGTCAGGATTAAATTTCAAGCAGCCACCTTTTTGACCATGTTAGCAACCTTTTCAAGTCTTGGAGACTCTCCCTGTCCTCTCCCATTGTTATCCTGATTAATTTCATAGCATCCACAGTGATAAATTGGATTCGGTTTTCATTATCAGTCATTTACGTGTATGAAAAAATAGCATTGGTCCAAACATTGATCCTTGAGGAACTCCACGTGTCACCCTTGCCCATTCTGACACTTCTTTACCATTACCATCAGCCTTCTGTTCACTAAGTATTGCTGTTGTCCACTTGAGTACGCTACTAGTGCCTGATCTTCCAGTTTGTATAGAAATCTTTTGTACCATGTCAAGTGCTTGCTTACAGTCAAGGGAATTAGTCTACTTAATCTTCTCAATCCGGCTTTATTTCCATTAATATTTCATACAACTCTAGTAGATTCTTGAAGAAAAATTTGTCATGTCTAAACCAGTGATGGGTGTCTCTTGTTTATCCATTTCTTTCAAGGTGTTCAACTAATCACTCTCTTATTATCTTTCGTACCACCTTAGTCAATGTGCTAGTCAGCATAACTGTCCTATAATTTAGTGTTTCTTGTCATTTTCCTTCCTTGCATCTTAGGATGACATTTGCAGTTTCCCAAGTGCCTGTCAGGTGACCTGTTAACTTCAATTTATTGTATATCTTTGTTAAGAGATCACAGTTCCTGTGCTCCTTCTAAATATTCCAGGCCATAACAAGTCTGCTCCTAATGCTTCTTTTATGTCTAGAATTTTTACGAACTTTCTTAAAATCATTCCTGCTTATGCATTTCTTTCCCTCCTGATACCTCCTCCGAAATTTCTGCAAAGATATCTTTCATTCTTCGCATGCCTCCCTGTCATCCTTTGTTAGTTCACCCCTACCCCCTTCCTGAGTTTTATTATACCGTTGCTTGCTGTTATTTTTCATCTTATGAAGTTAAACAGTACTTTATTGATATGTCGTTTACGAATTGTCTTCCTGCTTCTCTTCGTATCCTTTCACAGTCATTCCTAACTTAGTTCACTGTTCTCTGTCATCCTCTTTCTTCTATATATTTTCCATGCCCTTTAACTCCTAGTCTGTACTTCTCTGCACTTCATAAACCATTCGCTGATGGGTAAACACTATTCTTAGGACCACGGTTCCAACCCCTCCTTAATCTTTCTGTTTATTCACTTACAGCGACTTTAGGTTCTGAGGGATTCTTTATTCGTTAATGCTATTCTGAGGTTTGCTGATCATGCACCTGTCGCTTGTGTTATACGGGTTATGTAATACTAGTGCTATGCTCGGTGTTGTACATGGATGGTCTACAATACCGACAATATGAAGAATTAGACACATGTGCAACATCTGGGTATCTTTATTTTAAGACGTTTCGCCCTCCGGTGGCTTCATCAGTATAAATTCAAGGACATAATGTGAAGACTGTAGATATGCAAAAGACGAGGTAATCAGTTCCTCAGCCTTGGAGCTGGTGAAGAGTACCGTAGCCTTGAAGAATCTGCAGTACAGGCATGAAGCTTCTTGCTTATACACTCACCTGACGCCAGTATATAAGCGCCAAGCTTTATGCCTGTGCCGCAGATTCTTTCAGTGTTTCTCTGACTGGCATACCTGACTCCCCCACCTAGTCATTCCTTCCTATTCCTTACCCTTCTATTAATCCACGCCGACTCATCCGCTCTTGCTCATCCCTTTCTATTCCTGCCTTCCCATTCGTCTGTTTATCCCTGAGTTCTCCTCTTCTATTGATTCAATATTTTTCTTCATTTCATTTCTGCCGTTCCTCTCTATCCTACCTGCACTTGGTGGAATACTACTGTATCACAGGTGGCACTGTAGGCAGCAGTGGCACTGTAGATAGCAGTGACACTGTAGGCAGCAGTGGCACTGTAGGCAGCAGTGACACTGTAGGCAGCAGTGGCACTATAATCAGCAATGACACTGTAGGCAGCAGTGGCACTGCAGATAGCAGTGACACTGTAGGCAGCAGTGACACTATAGGCAGCAGTGGCAATGTAGGCAGCAGTGACACTGTAGGCAGCAGTGACACTATAGACAGCAGTGGCACTGTAGGCAGCAGTGGCACTGTAGGCAGCAGTGGCACTATAAGCAGCAATGGCACTGTAGGCAGCAGTGGCACTGTAGATAGCAGTGACACTATAGGCAGCAGTGGCACTATAAGCAGCAATGGCACTGTAGGCAGCAGTGGCACTGTAGATAGCAGTGACACTATAGGCAGCAGTGGCACTGTAGGCAGCAGTGGCACTGTAAGCAGCAGTGACACTATAGGCAGCAATGGCACTGTAGACAGCAGTGACACTGTAGGCAGCAGTGGCACTGTAGACATCAGTGACACTGTAGGCAGCAGTAACACTATAGGCAGCAGTGGCACTGTAGGCAGCAATGACACTATAGGCAGCAATGGAACTGTAGGTAGCAGTGGTATTGTAGGCAGCAGTGGCACTATAGGCAGCAGTGACACTGTAGGCAGCAGTGGCACTATAGGCAGCAGTGACACTATAGGCAGTAGTGACACTGTAGGCAGCAGTGGCACTGTAGGCAGCAGTGACATTATAGACAGCAGTGGCACTGTAGGCAGCAGTGATACTGAAGGCAGCAGTAATAATGTAGGCAGCAGTGACATTATAGACAGCAGTGGCACTGTAGGCAGCAGTGATACTGAAGGCAGCAGTAACACTGTAGGCAGCAGTGACATTGTAGGCAGCAGTGGCACTGTAAGCGGCAGCAGTGACATTATAGACAGCAGTGGCACTGTAGGCAGCAGTGATACTGTAGGCAGCAGTAACACTGTAGGCAGCAGTGACATTGTAGGCAGCAGTGACATTGTAGGCAGCAGTGGCACTGTAGGCGGCAGCAGTGACACTGTAGGCAGCAGTGACACTGTAGGCGGCAGCAGTGACACTGTAGGCAGCAGTGACACTGTAGGCAGCAGTGGCACTGTAGGCAGCAGTGACACCCTGGTATCTATATTTACAGACACTCGGACTGTCAGCGGGACTCATCAAGAATTACCATCTATTCATGATAGACAATTTATCTCATTATGTTCACTGCTGAATGTTGCTGCTGCCGCTGCTGCCGCCTGCCGTTTGCCACCGCCACCTGCCACCATATACCACGATCTGACACAGCCTGCCACCACCACCAGCTGTCATCAGCCAAAACCTATCATCTGCCAAAATCAACCACCAATATTACCTACCACCATCAACAATCGTCGCTGGATGCCACCATCAACTACCACCATTACCTGCCACCATCAACTACCACCATTACCTGCCACTATCAACTACCACCATTTCCTGCAACCATCGACTACCACCATTACCTGCCACCATCAACTACCGTCATTATCTGCCACCATCAACTACCACCATTACCTGCCACCATCAACATTCACCACTGCCTGCCACCATCAGCTACCACCATTACCTGCCACCACCAAGTACCACCATTACCTGCCACCATCAACTACCACCATTATCTGCTACCACCAAGTACCACCATTACCTGCCACCATCCACTACCACCATTACGTGCTACCACCAAGTACCACCATTATCTGCCACCATCAACAATCACCACTGCCTGCCACCATTACCTGCCACCACCAAGTACCACCATCAAGTACCACCATTACCTGCCACCATCAACTGCCACTATTACCTATTATCTGCCATCATCAGCTACCACCACTACCTGCCACCATCAATTACCACCACTACCTGCCACCATCAACTACGACCATTATATGCCACCATCAACTATCAACATTACCTGCTACCATCAACTACCACCACTACCTGCCACCATCAGCTACTACCACTACCTGCCACAATCAGCTACCACCATCAACTACCACCACTACCTGCCACCATTAACTACCACCATCAACTACCACCACTACCTGCCACCATTAACTACCACCATCAACTACCACCACTACCTGCCACCATTAACTACCACCATCAACTACCACCACTACCTGCCACCATTAACTACCACCATCAACTACCACCCTTACTTGCCACCATCAACTACCACCACTACATGCCACCATCAACTACCACCACTACATGCCACCATCAACTACCACCACTACTACCTGCCACCAGCCTGCCTAAACGTGTCTGGTAGCAGTTTTGAAGCCAGATAATTAAAACTTTACTAACAATTAGCCCGAGAAAGCATAACTTCTGGGGGCGTTGACCCCCGGGACGATGACCCCCGGGGCGGCGACCCCCGGGAGTGGCATTCAGGTCTACTCAATATTCATAAGAAAGGCTTAAGCGATCTGGGTAATAAAGCAGGGCATCACAGATATTTAATTACTTTATCATTGGGAGTTGGAATTTTTGAAGCTGGTCAGAGGAGGCTTTCTCAGGTTATCCACGATTGTTAGACTCCCATGGGAGGCTGTCCTGTGGTCTGTAGATCTACGTGTCATTACCGTAATGGTACACAATACCAAGAAGATGAGTTTAGACATGCAGGTGTTGCACATGTCTTAATTCATCAGGCCTTCTCGTTTATTTCTTCCGCTTTTTCATTTTCTGGGCAGTTTATTTTGAAAATTATCTTTCAGGGGGACGGAGAGCGGGGAAGCCTTGAGCTTGTCGAAGAGCTTTTTTTTCTCTCTTTCGAATTACCAACAATTGGCTTTTCTTCTTGCAATAAAAATAATATCTCCCTTACAGGGAGATATTATTTTTATTGCAAGATTGGTTGCAGTAACACTGTGTTGCTATCTTGGGTTTTGTGTCAGTTACTGTACAAAGGTAGCTATCTCATGCATTTTAATATATTAGAGATCTATCCAGCTTTACTTTCTGTTTATATCCTGTAATAGTGGCTTGGTTAGTAGCGCACTCAGTTCGCATACTGAGTGTCCGTGATTTGATCCCCGGCCGGGTGGAAACATTGGGCATGTTTCCTTACACCCTGTCCCTGTTCACCTAGCAGCAAGTAGGTACCTTAGTGTTAGTAGACTGTTCTGGATCGTATCCTGGGGGTTTGTAGTATACCTTAGATAGGACTGGACTGTGAAATGAACTAAGGTAGGACAACAGTTCTTAGCATGTAAAACTGATTTGTGTAAAGAAAAAACTCTTAATGTTATTGACATGACTACTTTTCTTTACTCACAAGTGTAAAACCGTCTGAGACTACGTCACCTCACTTGGTGGTGGAATTTGTGCTTTGTCTAAGCTAGGCTAGGCTAGGCTAGGCTAGGCTTCTTCTCTGGGAAGGCTGCCACTCTTTCCCGCACGATGCTTGACTAAGAACCCAGCATATCTTCCGGCATAAATATTGGGGATATTTCCCCTTTCATCTAGATTTACTCACACCCCTGACTAGTGACACGGAACATTTTATGGACATGATCGCGGAATGTGGAAAATAGATTTTGAATGGTTTTATTTGGGTTGTGACTACGATTTATGTAAGATGATTGTGAATTAATCACAGCAGTTGTTTATAATTCACTAGAACCAAGAGGTTCTAGTGAATTATAAACAAAAGAGAACAAGTTCAAAACCCTTATATATTCTTATTGATATGTACTTATTTATTTATACTTAAAACGTAAACAATAAAAAATATACATTTAATCTTTCAGGTAATGTTACTTAGGAGATTAATTTAAAATGTGACGTAAGTAATAACGCCAGAGGCACGTTAACGTTGTGTGTATGTTTGTATATGTGCACTCACTCGTATGTGCGTAGTTGCGGAGGTCGAATCCTAGCCCCTGTGTGTGAGAGCACTCACCGTGTTTGCGGGGGATCGATTCTCAGCTCCTGGCCCCGCCTCTAAAACCACAGTCGCCGGCATTACTGGTTCCTCTCCTCATGGGCCCAATCATACCTGCTCTTGAAGCTGTGTACTGAGTTTGCCTCTTCTACTTCGTTATCTAGCTCATACCATTTATTTACCACCCTGAGACTGAAAAAGTATTTCCTAAAATCCCTGTGGCTCATCTGTGTCCTTCGTTTTCGTCTGTGACCTCTCATCCCTATGCCTCTCACTTCAAAAAGCCTATCCCTATCTGCTCCGTCAAGGCCTCTTAAGTATCTTATATGTCGTAATCATGTCTTCCCTAATCCCTTTCTTCTAAAGTCGTCAGGTTCAGTCCTTTCAGTCTCTCTTCATAACTCAATTCCTCAGCTTGGGGACTAATCTTGTTGCAAACCTTTGGATCTTTTGTAGTGTTCGTATTATTGTTAATATTATTATTATTATTAATACTATACTACAATCAAAACTAAGTGCTAAACCCACAAGGGTCATATAGCGCTGCTAGTGTTCGTATATACTTGATCAGGTGAGGGCTTCATAGTGGTGCTGCATACTCCATGGTGCGCCTAACATATGTCGTGTAGAGTCCTTAAAGGCTCTTCATTGAGATTTCTAAAGGCAATTCTGATATCAGTTACCTTCGCATATGCTACAGATGCTGTTTGATTTATGCGCAACTCTGGCGATATATTGGGTGTGATGCTCACTCTGTGATCTTTCTCCTTAAGAGATATCTGTAGTTCCTCGCCTCTTAGACTGTATTCCGTCGCTGGTCGCCTCTCTCTCCCCATCCCCCAGTCGTCATGACTTTGCAATTGCTAGGGTTAAACTCTAGTAACCAGTTATCTGACCATTCCAGCAGTTTGTCCTCTTCTCCAGTTTGTCCTCTTCTTCATAGTTTTACGTCATCAACAAACAGTGAGATGTGTACTCACCTAATTGTGGTTGCAGGGGTCGAGACTCAGCTCCTGGCCCCGAGACTGTGTGTGTGTGTGTACATTTTATGTATCAGTTCCGTGTTTGTCTCACAAACATACATATAACATTTATTGTGTTTTATCTGGTGGCTCGGAAAGCCAAGGTAAGCCAGAATAAGTCAGAGTAAACCAGGGTAAGCTAGAGTAAGCTTATGTACACGTAGATATCTGTCTCAAATTTCATAGCTTAAATACTCAACTATACTTATATTGTAAACTTTGTACTATAATTCTTACCATTTAGTTTTAAGTTAATTTTATAAGTCTGCCCACAATGCTCTGCATATTAGGGGCTTTTGGCATGTGCACCTCTTGTAATCTCATTAACCAATTTTAAATCTTTGTATCATGTCTCAATAAACTATTACTATTACTATTACACGTGGATATCTGTGTCTCTGTGTACACGTAGATATCTATGTGTACACGTAGATATCTGTCTCTGTGTACATGTAGACTATTGTATTCATGTGTACACACGCACATAAGTATTCGTGTGTACACACGCACATAAGTATTCGTGTGTACACACGCACATATATTCGTGTACACGCATATTCGTGTGTACACACGCACATAAGTATTCGTGTGTACACACGCACATAAGTATTCGTGTGTACACACGCACATAAGTATTCGTGTGTACACACGCACATAAGTATTCGTGTGTACACACGCACATATCACAAACTGCGATACCCATCAGATGCTAAAACACCTTTTTTTGGTTATTTTCTTGCTGCTGCTGCTGCTCTGCTGGTGGTGCTACTGCTGGTGGTGCTACTGGTGGTGTTCAGTTCGTCACGGGAGATGCGGAACCTGGCGGAGAAGGTTCGACGGGACAAGTTGAATCACTACGTGACGGAGCTGGCCAGTATGGTGCCCCTCGTCGCCGCCTCCAGCAGGAAGGTCGACAAAACCTCAGTGCTCCGTCTCGCAGCTAGCTACATCAGGATCCACAACAGTATGTCCTCTCGTTTGTTATACTGACTTACACCCGCACAGTAGTACATACTCTCTGTTATTATACTGACTTAAACCTGCACAACACTGCGTCCCCTTTGTCGTTATAATGATCCCCTCACACCCGCATTGTGCGGCTACACTAGTCTATGTGAGAGTTATATAATAGAAAGAAAATCTAGGTATATATCCTTTTTAAACTCCATCACACAGGATGGGTTATAAACAGAAAGTAATGATATCTGTCAGCCTGAGCTGGAGACGCCACTAAATTATGAGGATTTCGTCATTCTTCGATGAGTTCATTGCCTGTGGAAAACTTAAATAAAGACTTCATTCCCGTTGAACAAATAAAGAATCCATTCCCGTTGAACTTGAGTTACTATTACATGAAAATATATTGCTTTTAACACACCGGGCGTCTTCCCCCAAGATAGGGTGACCCGAAAAAAAAAAAGAGACCCTTCCATTATCATTCATTCTGTCAGTGTTGTCAGAAGCGCCGATACTACAGTTCAGTTTTCCCTCCAAACTGCAAATATTCCCAATCCTCCTTCAGAGTGCAGACACTGTACTTCCCACCTCCAGATCTCAAGTCTGACTAACCGGTTTCCATGAATCTCTTCACAAGATGTTACCCTACATTCCAACAGCTCGTCAAGTCCCACGCTCACACATACCTGCTGGACGTCCAAGCTCCTCTCACATAAAACATACTTTACCCCCGTCCCTCCAGCCTTTCCTATGATGACCCCTACCTTGCCTTCCCTCTACCACTGATATATACACCCGCCAAGTCATCTTATTTACACCATACATTGCCTTCATACACGACATCTACACTGCATCCAGCCTCCTGGCTGCAACATTCAAAACCTTTGCTTCACACTCATATAAGGGTTCGTACCACTATACTCTCATAAATTTTTCTTTTTGCCTCCATAGATAACGTTCTTTGTCTCCACAGATGTCTCAGTGCGCCACCCACCTTTTTCTCCTCCTCACTCCCATGTTTCACTCATCTTTCATAGACCCTTCTGCCGACAAGTCCACTCCCATATATCTAAGTACATTCACTTCCTCCATACTCCCTCTAATCTAATGTCCAGTTTTTAATTACCTAATTTTTTTTGTTACCCTTATCACCTTGCTTTTCCGCGATTATCGCCTGTCTGCGAGTGTTTGCATTAAAATATATATATATATATATATATATATATATATATATATATATCTCGTTACATTATTTATTCACTTGAGAAAACTCGAACTACGTAACAATTTATTGTTTCATGTCAAACGTCATATTAATTAAACATCAAATGTAAATTCTAAAATAAGGTTTATATTGTAAAATAATTGGCTACCATATTTTGTACGCTCTATTTAGTCTGGCTCTATACGCCAGTGATACTAGATCTAGTTTTATGTTTTATTTTGGTTTATTTTGGTTTGTGCGAAGTGACTGAAACTCTGGTATTCTCGTTAACATAGCGAGGACTTGTTACACTCAGATTTTCAAATGAATTTGTGTATTTTTAAGGTTACCCTTTATAAATTAACAAAAAGTCACAATACCGTGACTGGAATAATGCACAAATAATAACCCACACATAGGAGAGAGGGTCTTATGGTGACGTGTCGGTCCGACGTGGACAGTTAACTAGTCACTTTGGGTAGACTCTTGCAGTATTTCACGTTAAAATCAAATATTTTGATATCTGGCAACGCTGCCTTTGAAATTAAGTTAAAAGAGTGAGTTTTATTGCAAATATGTTCATATATTCGCCTATTTCATATTTGTGAGAACACGTACTGAAATACACCATTCTCAGTTATCAATACTTTCATTTGCTGAAATTAAATGTAACTCAAACTGTTAATGGTTTTGTTTCCTCAGATTAACTTTAACTCAGTTATTTTAACTGGTCAATGGTGGTTTAGCGCTTAGTTTTTATTTTAATAATTAACCGGTCAGTCTGCTTTCTTTAGCTGACTTTAACTTAGTTCAGTAACCCCCGTAGTCTGCATCAATATTAGACAATAAGCTTTGAAACCGGTGATGCTTCGGGCTGTGAGGCCTAGTAAAATGCTTCAATTAAGTTTATTTAGGCACAGGTACACATAGGTACAATTATCATACATAGTGTGAATTACCTAGGATAATCCAAAACAGTTAGACAGAGTGACTTATTTCCATTGGTGAATAATGAGATGAAATTACATGCGGTGTTTAGTATTCATTTTCGATATCATTTCATTAATTCTTGCAACTAGAATAGTTTACTTTCAACCATGTTCGTGGCACCGTCGCTTGTCACATTGTCACCATGTTTGTGGCACCGTCGCTTGTCACATTGTCATACCAGGGGTAAAGGATGGGCTTCCTAATTACTTCTGGCAGATCTAATTAGTAATATATCATTTAAGTGGCCACTTATTCTATTCCCCATCCTCATTTCTGACATAGACAGAGATGTAAGCCATAGCTCCGTGACTTCCTTTGCGGATGACACCCGGATTGCCATGGCAGTGACCTCCATCGAAGACACCGCAAGACTCCAAGCGGACATCAACCAAATCTTCAAATGGACCACTCAAAACAATATGAAGTTCAACGAGGAGAAAATTCAGCTACTCAGATATGGAAAACTTGTATCCGGGTATACGATAAATTCTAACCATACAATAGAGCGAAAAAGAAGTGTGAAGGACCTGGGAGTGATAATGTCAGAGGATCTTGCCTTCAAAGACCACAACAGTGTATCTACCTCATCTGCTAGGAAAATGATAGGATGGATAATGAGAACCTTCAAAACTAGGGATGCCAAGCCCATGATGTTTCTTTTCAAATCGCTTGTTCTCTCTAGGCTGGAATACTGCAGTACACTGACTGCCCCCTTCAAGGCTGGCGACATTGCAGACCTGGATAATGTACAAAGAACTTTCACGGCACACATAAGTACAATAAGGCACCTAAATTACTGGGAACGGTTGAAGATCCTTGATCTGTATTCCCTGGAACGCAGGCGAGAGAGATACATGATAATATACACTTGGAAGGTCCTGGAGGGATTGGTACCAAACTTGCACACGAAAACCACTCTCTATGAAAGCAAAAGACTCGGCAGGAGATTCAACATTCCCCCGATGAAAAGCAGGGGCGCCACGAGTACATTGAGATACAACACAATAAGTGTCCTGGGCCCAAGACTGTTCAACTGCCTCCCAGCCAACATAAGGGGGATTACCAATAGACCTCTGGCTGTCTTCAAGAAGGCACTGGACAGGCACCTAAAGTCAGTACCTGACCAGCCGGGCTGTGGTTCGTACGTCAGTTTGCGTGCGGCCAGCAGTAACAGCCTGGTTGATCAGACCCTGATCCACCATGAGGCCTGGTCTCAGACGGAGCCACGGGGGTGTTGACCCCCGAAATCCTCTCCAGGTAAACTTATAGTTTTCCACCACTAATCAGATTCTTGCCCTGAGCAATCAGTTAACCACTTACTTACCCAGGGGAGGAAAAAAGTAACTCCCTCTCCACTTGACAAGCCACTGAGTTTACCACTTTCTACAGAGGAATATAAGAAGCTATCTTTACTATTTGTTTGAAAACCCAGTGATATATGAGGTGTTGTGAGGTAAGATTTGTCAGGAAATAGGACAAGTGTTTCCTGACGCGGGTCTTAGTCATATGATGACCCGCCACAGGAGCTTCTGGTCCTCTGACAGAGGCCTTCCACTGGCGTATGGTGATAGCTATATTAAATTGTTATCATATCAGGTGTAGTGAAACCACAATGATAAGAATATTTCTTAGGGGATAATTCTAAAGTTCAGATGAAAGGAATGTACTTAGTTTATTAACACTAAAATGAGTGTTATATAATTACTTAAACATTAATATCTTAACACTCAGAGAATAATATTATGTGACAGGGAAAATATATTTATAAGTTGTTAGAGAACGTTAGGAAAAACTAGAATACTGGGCGAATGATACCACTTACAGATTAAAATCTATAGTCGTATAGACTCCACTTTGGGCCTCCATTGCCAGTCTTTTATACGTCTTCTACTGTTATATATTAATTTGAATTCTCCCACTGACGAAGCACTCCACCACAAGTCTGTGAGAGCCCGAAATGCTCTGCATAACTATGGGCTTTCTGTATGCACAACTGTCACCCATCTCTGTACATACATTATATCATGCTAAAATTATTATTATTATTATTATTATTATATGTTTACTTCACACCACTGAAGACCCTCCTGGGTCTTGCCTCTACCAAGGTCTTCCCAGCTCCGATCCGACCTCCTTCTCCTTACGCCACCTTACTCTAACCAGAACACATGGCGTAAAAAAGGTCAGTGACCTTCCCGTATCCAAAACTGATTAATGTGGGTGATCTCACAACAAGGAGTGTTGAGTCGTGTGTACAACACCACTCCCACGCTACAAAAGGATTCGATGTCAGTAGGTCCTGATCTTAACTGAAGAGGCATGCCTCATATCTGTACATTTAATATCTATATTACAAAGAGGCTTTATTACACTTCTCAGTTGGTCTCAACTCAGGTTACGCTTGCTCAGAGATTCACTCACCATTACGAATGCATTTCCTGCAGTGTCTTTGCTATTAGGTAGCGCACAAAGACCCTCAGTAGTTTATTATTATTATAATCAAATAGAAGCGCTAAGACCCTCAGTAGTTTAAAAATTAGAATATGGGTCTCTTATAAAATTAGAAGTTGATCAGTGACTAGAATGTCATTGTTTTCATCTTGTGAAAAAGAGAAATGTGTCAATGTGTTAAATATCTTACTGAATGGAGTGGGGGGGGGGGGATTGAACTCACGGCAAGACAGTTGTAAAACTAGTAGGTCAGTGCGTCATCCAGTGTACCACATGTCTGTACCATGCATCTCTTATCTCTTGTCATCATCACGTCTGGTGATTGTAGATGCAGATAAACTTACATTTCTGATACAAGGAATCTTATCTTATTTATCGATATATAATAATTATACAATATTATTATTTTTTCTGGCTATTATTGAAAGTTGCTCCTTGGCAGAACTCAGACATTGTTTTATATTTTACGATACATACAAGTTATCTGCACCTCGGGATACATGCAAATTATTATTTTGGGAGATATTAACACAAATAATACGTTTATTTTGAATAGAATGCAGCACACAAGGGCTATTCAATTATTCGTATTTGGTCCCGTGACACGCCTGGCCAGTCATACCAATCACGTGACGAGCCGAACCACTGGAGTTTTGAGACTCTCTGACCGCGGGTTCGAACCCCACCCGTGGTATGGTTTGTTTACAAGGAACAAACACACGTACTATTCCAAAACACACGAAGGCCGATATTTTCTTTTCAGTGCGATACATATGAACTCACTTTTTTAACGACACAAGTCCGACATAATTTTGCACGCTACTCTGTGAGTACAACTCTAGAAGGATTTTTTTTAATAAGCTAGATCAGGTGAGGTATGGTTATGCTAGGTTATCTTGGGTTATGTTAGGTTATCTTGGGTTATATTAGGTTATCTTGGGTTATGTTAGGTTATCTTGGGCTAGGTTAGGCTAGGCTATTTTAAATTACATTAGGTTTCGCTTTATTTTTTTTCCCACTTGTACAACATAAAACTATCTTTGTGGCATAACCCACTTAATGTTGGCCATTTTAAATTATAATTTATTACCAAAATACGCCAAGGAGCAACATTTATTAATTACCATTTATTTTCCTAATAAATTAGCATGGGCATCCCATTTATTTTCCTTATAGATTGGCAGAGGCACCCCATTTATTTTCCTAATAGATTGGCAGGGGCACCCCATTTATTTTCCTAATAGATTGGTAGGGGCACCCCATTTATTTTCCTTATAGATTGGCAGGGTCACCCCATTTATTTTCCTAATAGATTGGCAAGGGCACCCCATTTATTTTCCTTATAGATTGGCAGGGGCACCCCATTTATTTTCCTAATAGATTGGTAGGGACACCCCATTTATTTTCCTTATAGATTGGCAGGGGCACCCCATTTATTTTCCTAATAGATTGGTAGAGGCACCCCATTTATTTTCCTTATAGATTGGCAGGGGCACCCCATTTATTTTCCTAATAGATTGGTAGGGGCACCCCATTTATTTTCCTTATTGATTGGCAGGGGTACCCCATTTATTTTCCTACTAGATTGGTAGGGGCACCAGGGAGTAGCACGAGATCCGCGGGTCCTGGGTTAGAGAGCCCTGCTAAAGCCTGTGATGTTGTGACTGCATCACCAGCCATGGGCTGGGTATGGTGACTATATCACCAGCCATGGGCTGGGTATGGCGACTATATCACCAGCCATGGGCTGGGTATGGTGACTATATCACCAGCCTTGGGCTGGGTGTGGTGACTGCATCACCAGCCATGGGCTGGGTATGGTGACTTCATCACCAGCCATGGGCTGGGTATGGTGACTATATTACCAGCCATGGGATGGGTATAGTGACTATATCACCAGCCATGGGATGGGTGTGGGTTCATGCCAGCAAGTAACTTGCACATCTCTCTCTCCCTCACAGTATTGCGAGAGGTAGAGGGTCAGGAGGTCAAACACAAACATCCCAGTCTCTTCAGTGCTTCTGTCTCCCAGTCTCTGTCGCAGGTGAGTTATCTCGCTTCTAGTACACCCCAGTGTCTCTTACTGCCTCACCCCAATGTCTCTCACTGTTTTAACCTTGTCTCTCACTGCCTCAGTCCAGTGTCTCTCACTACCTCACATTACTGTCTCTCCTACAGCCCAGTGTCTCTCATACCCTCAGTGTCTCCTTTCTCTCTCCCTAGTGCCTCTCCCTCCCTCCTCCCTTATTCCATTATCTCCCTCCTCCCTTATTCCATTATCTCCCTCCTCCCTTATTCCATTATCTCCCTCCTCCCTTATTCCATTATCTCCCTCCTCCCATATTCCATTATCTCCCTTCTCCGTTATTCCATTACATTTTGCTTTTACGAGAGGTACCTTGATACTGTATTAATATTGGTAGAATTACCGACAATATGTTCAGTAAAAAGACACTAATGTGACATTTTATTGTGGCAACGTTTCGCTCTCCAGGAACTTTATCAAGCGTTACAAACAATACATGGACACAGAGGGTATATATTGGCTTAGAGTGAGGTGTAATACTAGGTGTAATACTAGGTGTAATACTAGGTGTAATACTACTACCACCACTAGTATTACATCTCATTCTAAGCTTATATATACCCTCTGTGTCCGTGTATTGTTTGTAACGGCTTGACAAAGCTCCTGGAGAGCGAAACGTTGCCATAATAAAATGTCACATTAGTTGCATTTGTGTCCTTTTACTTAACATTCCTTGATACTGGTGAAAAAGCTTTTGATCCAAGGAATTGGAGCAACCTTCCCCTTCCTCGGACGAGACCTGATTGCCTAACATTCCCCCAACGGGTTCAGCGCTTTCTCATAAATATAATGATTCGGGTGGTAGACAAATAAACCCCAACTAGTGACCTAGTTTACCCCATTTCAGACTCCCCCCTCCGATTTATTATTGAAAATGGCTTAAAAATTATATATATTTGTTAGTTACGTAATTATTTAGACTCGATATGAGGACTACAGACAAGACGCTAGTGGGCGAAAAATCATCAAAAGATTAAAAAATTGACAAAAATTAGTTAATTCAAGTAGGCTATGTACTTCACTATAAGGCTTTGCCATATCATTCATGTTTATAAAGCCGAAACATTCCGTTATAGTTTTATCTTTGATTCCTTAAATACTGTGTGATTTCAGTAACAAAAAAAAATAAAGAAATTATTAAACTTCAGTGGCTGAAAAGCAAAATCTGAATTTAAAGTCTAAAAGTTTCCAAGAATAATGGAGAATACTATTAAAACTCTTAAGAATCTTAATGAATTCAAGTGAGCGAATCTTTTATTAACCTGGCAGCGCTGCATGACCCTTGTAGGTTTAGCGATTAGTTTTGATTGCGATAATAATAATAATTGAATTAACCAGGTTACATATCGTGTCATATATATTTCAGGAGTTGTGGCGGTAGTTAGGTTAGGTAAGGTTCGTCAGGAAACAGGACAAGTGTTTCCTGACGCGGGTCTTAGTCACATGATGACCCACCGTTGGAGCTTTTGGTCATCTGACCGAGACCTTCCGCTGGCTTACCAGTCCACCCATTTAAAAATTATGGTCATAGTTATAACCATTTTTTATGACTATTCTGGCGGGAGTGGTTTAAAAAGATAAACGAGAAAACAATAGGACATTTATTAAACAATGTTTCTGTCCTTGATCACTTCGGTCAAAGGACCGAAACGTTTTCTAATAAACATATCCTAATGTTTGCTCACGTGTTTTTTTAAAACAATTTGTAGGTATCAATTACCAAAGTTTATACCATGAGCGGAAGGAGATAATAATAATAATAATAATAATAATAATAATAATAATAATAATAATAATAATAATAATAATAATAATCTTTATCTCTACATTAACAAGGTATACAGTCCTAGCTGACATCAGTGACATACTTCTATATAGAAAGTCCCTTGTTTTGTAGAGCATTTCGGGCAAATTAGGTCAGTTTTGTCCCCAGGATGCGACCCACACCAGTCGACTAACACCCAGGTACAACACGTTCTAATGTTTCCAACCCATACAGTGGATCGAACCGCAGACCTCAGTGTGTGAGCTGAGCACGATAACTGCTGCTGCTTTCAGTACATATATCTTTTGCAGAAAGGATTTCTTCTCAGTCATGGCAACAACTAATACTGAGGGGAGAAATTCCAGCATTAAAATGTTTTTCACAACATTGAACTGAATTTTATTTGCATGGATTTTGGAAAATTCTAACAGTGGACTATCGTATTACCTTGTAAGATGCCGGAAGATCCAACAAGTCCAGTGTTGTTTATTCCTCTATAATAACTTTCGAAAAAAAAAAGTCGGGACTCTTATTACACGAAGATTAGACTGTTAGGTAAAAAGGACACAATTATAACTAATGCAACGTTTAGCTCTCCAGGAGCTTTGTAAAGCTCCAGGTTTAGCTCTTTTTTTATTATAATAATAATAATTTGTAAAGCTCCTGGAGAGCGAAACGTTGAAACAGTAAAATGTTACATTAGTTGCACTTGTGTCTTTAAATCTAACGCATTGTGGGTAATTCTACCAACATTGTTACAAAGATTAAATTCACAGTTAAAAATGTAGGATGCCATACTATGGAATATTATGTTAACAGAGATATTATAAAGAACACAAAGGCACCAGAGTACCGTGACTGGGCCAGTACACAAATGACCCGCATATAGAAACTTTATGACGACGTTTCGGTCAGTGTCAGGTGAATGGCCCAAGTCGGGCCGAAACGTCGTCATAAAGTTTCTTCCTCCCATAACAAAGTTTCTGAAAGAAACATTGTTATAGGGAAATCAATGTTTTCCTTACCTTTTATGAATATACGCAGGAAACTGAGTAATAAAGTAAGATAGGTCTGGTTTATTGAGCAATCTATCAACGTCACAAGGCATGATTGGTATTTTTTTAACAAGATTTATGCACTTTGAGGAAAGTAATGAAGAGATAGTTACAAAGAATTTAAAAATCCTCGTTTTTGGCCGAGCCTCCCTGTTGGAAAAATATTTATTTCCCTCATGTTGTTTTTTCTCCATGCAAGGTTTCCCTCCCATGGCTTTAATTTTCCCCCAGTCTGGCAACCATGATTTTAGAGACACTTTTAGCTGGGATAACCTTGAATTATACGATGTATAAAGTAGAAGGATTGACTGTGTGTTTGTGTTGGCAGTGTGTGTGTTGGCACTTGTGTTGACACTGTGTGTAAGTTTATTTAGGCACAGGTACACATAAGTACAATTATCATACGTAGTGTCAACTCCAGCTGCGGGTCATCACGTGACTAAGACCCGCGTCAGGAAACACTTGTCCTGTTTCCTGACAAACCTTACCTAACTGATGTGTAAATTACCTAGGATAACCCAAATTATTATTATCATGGAGCGCTAAACCCGTAAGGATTATGCAACACCTGTTGACAGGGGGGTGTAGGGAAGGCATTCAGGGAACTCTTGTGCAGATCCAATTCCATAGATCAAGAGTCCCCTCACCAGTATTAAGGAACCTACCATGAGGGGTGGATACCCCCCCAAAAAAAAATCGGTCAGTGACTTATTTCCATTGGGGGTGTTGAGAGTGTTTGTGTTGCAGGTGATTGGTGGGTTCCTGCTGGTGGTGACCTCGACGGGGAAGGTGGCTTACGTTGCTGAGGCCATCGAGCACTTCTTCGGTCACACTCAGGTAACGTGCTGGCTTCTTATCAGGAAAATGGCTCTTCATTTTAGGAATAATAATAATATCAACATGATATTGATAGTGATAAATGAGACACTTGTGCAACATTTAGGTATCTTTATTCTGGAAACTTTCGCCAGCCAGTGCGTCTTTTTTTTTTATCAAAACTGAGGAGTGAACACACCGATTCTAGGCTGAGGGACTGATTACCTCAAACTCCCACTCATCTTCTACCGTTCTTCTCTTTATTGAACTGAAGCCACTGGCTGGCGAAACGTTTCAATATATTTTTCCAGAACAAAGATACCCAAATGTTGCAAGTGTCACCTCTATCAACTTGTCGGTTGAGTTTATACACATATTGATAGTGAATTTTAGACAGTTTATTGTATTTTTTAGTGTATGTGGTTCATGGTACCCTTAAGTCATATTAACAACCAACAGTCTTAAAAATTTACATACGTATTTGTCCTAACTGTGTATACCTCGCCAGAGTAAAAATTCCATGTTTAGTAGTTTTATTTGTGAGTAAATAAATTGTTTTTCCCTTGATAACAGTTACAAGTTGGTCAACTTGCCCTTACAGCAGCAAGATGGCCAGTATAAAAAATATATAAATAAGGCTCTCATGCAGTGTTTATTTCTCAGGTGGATCTTCTTGGGAACAGCATATACAATGTCATTCATCCCGAGGATCGCCACATCATGGAGGAGCAGTTGAGCTCAACTGGTGCAGTAACAAAGCTTCCTGTTTTACTCTCATTAATAATAATGGTAGAGGTGCCGACAAAATGTTAGGTAAATGGACACACATGCAAATAATGTGACATTTTTTGTGGCTCCAGGAGCTTTGTCAAGCTGTTACGGTGACTAAACTTCTGCAGGGTGAAAAGTTGCCACAATAAAATGTGGCATTATTTGCATCTGTGTCCATTTACTTACTCTCATTGTTTGTCAACACCTCGTAAACTCAAAAGAACATAAGTAAGGAGTACGGCAGCAGGCCTACTGGCCCATGCTAAGCAGGTCTAACCAACATCCATCGATACCCACTTATATTCTTGTCTAACATATTTTTAAGGCTACCACGCTGTATAACTCCTATGGATTTAGCGCTTAGTTATGATTATAATAATTTAAAGATACCCAAGGTTTTTTACCTAACCTATAGACATGATCTACTTCCACCTGTGGATTTATCCAAAGTGACACTTCCTACTACTGCTTCACCTCACCTGTCTGCAGGTGTATTCTTATCAAGGTTGATGGACTAATTACATCGACTCAGGCTGAGGGACTGATTACCTCAATCGTCTGATCTCTATTTTTCTTTGTAATGGACTGATGAAGCCACCTTGTGGCGAAACGTTTCCTCATTAAAGATACCCATGTGTCATCCATTGAGGACACTGCAAATCTCAAAGTGGACATTAACCAAGTCTTTAAATGGGCCTCAGAAAACAATATGAAGTTCAATGAAGACAAATTTCAATTCCTCCACTATGGAAAACTCGAAGAAATAAAAACTGTATTGGAGTATAAAACAAATTCCAACCACACAATAAAGCAAAGAACAGAGGTAAAGGACCTGGGAGTGATAATGTCAGAGAATCTCACTTTCAAAGATAAAACAACGTATCTTCCACATCTGCTAGGAAAATGATAGGATGAATAATGAGAACCTTCAAAACTAGGAATACCAAGCCAATGATGATTCTTTTCATATCACTTGTTCTCTCTAGGCTGGAATGTTGCTGTACACTAACAGCCTCTTTCAAGGCAGGCAAAATTGCAGACCTGGAGAATATACAGAGAATTTTCACTGCTTGTATAAGTACAATAAAGCACCTAAATTACTGGGAATGGTTGAAGTCCCTTGACCTGTACTCCTTGGAATGCAGGTGAGAAAGTTACATGATAATATACACTTAGACAATCTTAGAGAGACTAGTCTCAAATCTGCACACGGAAATCACTTCATATGAAAGCAAAAGACTCAGCAGGCAGTGCAACATACCCCCAATGAAAAGCAGGGGCACCATAAGTATGTTAAGAGACAACTCAATAAGTGTCAAGAGGGCCAAGACTGTTCAACTGCCTTCCAGCATACATAAGGGGGATTACCAATAGATCCCTGGCTGTCTTCAAGAGGGAGCTAGACAGGCACCTAAAGCCAGTTTCCGATCAACTGGGCTGTGGTTTGAACATCGGTTTGCATGTGGCCAGCAGCAACAGCCTGGTTGATCAGGCCCTGATCCACTGCTAGGCCTGGTCATTGACTGGGATGTGGGGGCGCATTGACCCCCAAAACAATCTCCAGGTATATGTTTAATTTATCAACCAAGTGGAGATTTATACCTAAGAATAAGTTGAAAAATTTATGATTTTCATCACAGGAGGGCTTCTGAAGGAAATTATGGGAGGCTGAAGACCCCCTTGGTGCCACCACTGCCTCACATTCTGAACATAATAAAATTCATTTTAGCCCTTTTGTCATGGCTGTTTCCACTTGCTGTGCTGGGCATCAGCAACAAATTTCCCCTCATCTCTGTGTTGATTGTCCTCATCTTGTTCTGCCAGTGGGGTACATTAATGGAAGGACACCATTCATCACTCCATTTTTCCACTCTGGATATTTTATGGTTTTGGTGGGAAGGTGCTTACTGAACTCAGGTGAGAGTATAGGTGTCCCACCCTGCTGGGGCTTAGGGGATTTATAGATACGTACAGTAGAACCCCCGTATCCACTGATTTGGTATCCACGGTTTCAGTTATCCATGGTTTAATTTTGCATAATAATGGCCCCAAAGCACAAACGTAGAAAAGCTGGCAGCTCTTCAAAGCCTTAGAGAAGCCATGAAGTGCTTCCCATCAGTGAAAAAGTGAATGTTTCTCTACTTATTGTATCCCCTGCGGATACAGGAGTCCTACTGTATATTTTTTCATTGACAATATAAAAATAAAAGTTTGGGTCCACCTAGTCAAATTGAGTAGTTTTTGTTTCTGTTTCAATTTGTAAAGGGAACTCCTGTTTTCTTTCCTATCATTACCTAGCTATGGGCACTACAACTTTCCCATACATCAGGAAGCAGGGCTTGATACAGCGTAGCCTGTCAGTGCCCCTTAACACTCCCATCAGGAAGAAGAGGAGGCAATGATCAATGGAACCATCAGCAAGAAAGACAATATGTAATATTACACATGCAAGGCTTTGTATTTCTCTTCACTGAATGGTATTTGCCAATCTGTTGACCATTTGTTAACCTGTTTTTTGTAGGTTAATTTGCAGCGCTGTATAACCCCTGTGGTTTAGCGCTTCTATTTGATTATAATAATAATGTAGGTTAATTTGCATGGGAATACTGCAGTGTTCTCTTTGCTGCACACCTTTTTGTAAATTTTAATACCATTTGCATACTATTTGATTATGGATCAATAACTTTTTGTTAGTGTCATTGATATACTATATATATATCACAAATAAAGAGTTAGACCCAGAATGAAGATTTGCTTCATTCCACTTGTAATGTTATACTACTTGACTTACACTTTATGAGGACTTTAATTGTGTTCCAGCCATACTTTCCCCTCCCCCCTCAAGGGATGTGGCTTGATGCTGGTGAGGAGCTTTTGATCCAAGGAATTGGATCTGTGCACCCCTTAGATCAGATTTGATTGCCTCCCATTCCCAAAGTGCTTTATGACCACTATGGGTTTAGCACTTCCTTGATTAAAATAAACATGCATACTATACTAATAACAATACTATTTATTTGTGTTGTAGACAGCTCACGTCGGTCATTCTTTTGTCGCATGTTGGAGAAGGTCGTGTCCAAGAGTGACCCTTGCCATTATGAAATTATCCATGTTGTGGGCAGCCTACGGCCACTGCCAAACCCGAGTCCTTCAACATCTACTCCTGCACTTCTTGCAACAACTTTGGACTTCAGTGGTTAGTGCTTCATATGAGTTGTGCTTTGAATTTGGTAATACGTATATATACAGTACAGTGGTACCCCGAGTTTCATACTTTATTCCTTCCAGAAGGCTGTTCGAGTGCCGTTACCGAATGAACTTGTTCCCATAAGGAATAATGTAAATTAGATTAGTCCATTTCAGACCCCCAAAAATACACTTACAAAAGCACTTACAATAATACACTTACATAATTGTTCGAGTTGGGAGCAGTACGAAACTCGTGGTACCACTGTGTAAGGAATTAAGCTTTTTAACATCAGGAATATTTTTTTAGATAATACAATGTAGCCTTAGATAAGAATATTTTGGCTTTTATAAACTACAGTGGATAAAAGTCTTTGTATAAAAGAGGGCAAGGTAATCCAAATCATGAAAGGCTTTCCTTAGTTTATAGATTTCACATATATGAAATGATATACAGTATAATCCTAGGTAGTAGGTTGGTAGACATCAACCGCCCAGGGAGGTACTACTGTCCTGCCAAGCGAGTGTAAAACGAAAGCCTGTAATTGTTTTACATGATGATAGGATTGCTAGTGTCTGTTTTCTGTCTCATAAACATGCAAGATTTCAGGTACGTCTTGCTACTTCTACTTACACTTAGGTCACACTACACATGCATGTACAAGCATATATATATACACACCCCTCTGGGTTTTCTTCTATTTTCTTACTAGTTCTTGTTCTTGTTTATTTCTTCTTATCTCCATGGGGAAGTGGAACAGAATTCTTCCTCCGTAAGACATGTGTGTCCTAAGAGGCAACTAAAATGCCGAGCAAGGGGCTAGTAACCCCTTCTCCTGTATACATTACTAAAGTTAAAAAGAGAAACTTTTGTTTTTCTTTTTGGGTTACCCTGCCTCGGTGGGATACGGCCAGTTTGTTGAAAGAAGAAGATACAGTATAATAACCAGATTCAAAACCCCTATCTTTAGCATATCATTACATTGTAAGTTCAAGCATTTGCATTTATTAAGAGCCAGTAATTACTGTTCATCTTGCCTTTGAGCATTATCATTTTTAGTAATATTTTCTTGAACTGCTTGTGAAATGCTAATATGTAACACAGTTATCAAGTAGATTATATAAATTGCAATGTGTTCTTAAATACCCCACTACTTAATGCAATAATGCAAGATTCTTCTTAAAGAATGAGATGATTGTAAACTGAAGTTTATATACTTAATACCTACCAGTTACTCAAAAGTTACTTAAAAAACTCCTAAATAATTTAGGACTGCTCAACTATTTGATCATTTACTTCAAACTTAAAATTGTTTCAATTTCATTATTGTAAATTGTGCTTGATGATTGCTCAATTATTTAATCATTAATTTAAACTTAAAATTCTTTCAACTTCATTGTTTTAAATTGTGCAAAATTGTAATACTGTATTTTTTATGAACTAGTATATCAGAACTGTAATGATTCTCTACTGAACTTACTAAAGCCATATACATAGCATGAACTAGTTGAATATTCACTTTTCTTGTATTCATCGTAACTCGCCTAACGACCGTATGTAAAATTACTGCACTGTAAATACCTTATTAATCTTAAGTTAGTTAAGTTTGCCTGAAATGCTCTGCATATAAAGGGGCTTCTGGCAGGTTCACCAAATTGTTACAATCCTTTGTACAAACATGTATCATGCTAAAATAAACTTGTCATTGTCAAGGCAAATGCAGTCAGATTAAAGTAATCAGCATTATATCCGTAATTATAAACCCTGCAGTAACTATCAACATTTTCATGTTATAAACACGATATATAATGCTTCGATTTTAGGTCATCATGCGATGCCGTTAACCATTTTGTGCACCTTCCCTACACTACAACTGGTCTCTATGCCACTATAACAGTGCTGTATGACCCTTAAGGGTTTAGTGCTTCATTATGATTATAATAATAATATGCTACCATATGTTTTCCTAATTTTCTGTCTATATATTAGATTGATAAAGCCTCTGGGAAGTAAGCTTGCGAGTATCCATAAGAGCAACTAAAATGGTGAGAGCTACAACCCAGTGAATAAATAATGACCCAGTAAGAGCATAAAGAGGAAGAGATTAACAGTAAAGCCAGTATTATGGCTTGCCATACTGTGCAGCAAGGCTTTTAGGAGCTACTGTCTAATAGGATTGTAATTTTTACCTATATTTACAGTTTGCCACCATCATTCCTCCCTTTCCTCTCATAGGAGGTTCCTTTATGCCAGTGAAGGGAATCTTGATCCAAGGAATGGACCCTGACCTTCCCTTCATTGGATCAGAACTGATTGCCAAGCTTGTGGTTTGGTTGATAATGTCCTCAGCTTACACACTGAGGGGTCTGGGCATCGATCCCGGCACGGGTGAAACGTTGGGCATGTTTTCTTATACATACCTGCTCCCCCTGTTCACCTAGGAGTAAGTAGGTTCCTGGGTGTTAGACAACTATTGTGGGTCGCATCTTGGAGGGCAAAATTAACCCAAGTTGCCCAAAATACTTTGCAAAACCAGGGGATTTCTACATAGTATACCAGTGTTGTCAGCTAGGTCAGTAATAGTTGAATCATGTGCTTGTAGAAATAAAGATTAATATTAGTTATTATCCCAGGTGCTGTATAACCCCAGTGGGTATAGTGTTTTCCCCTCCCCATCATTAAATATAAAAATAGCCCCTCCCTCCCTCCTGTATCCTTTTTCCTCTACACACTTTCTTTTTCTCTCTGTAGCTACAGTATAACTGCAAGACACACCCTAAAATAAAACCAAATAATATTGGTGGTCATCTGAGCATGAGACACACCTCAATAAAGGTGGAATTTGGGTGGTAACAAGTCAGTTGTGTAAATACAAAATCATGATTGTTGGATTGATACATGTGAAGAGCTATTGTATATGTCTTAATAATTAGTGAACATCACTCTTATGCTTTTAACAAACAACTACTGCATATTAATGATGATCATTACCATTGTCTAAGCAGATGGTGAAGGCAAAACCAGTTGTGAGTCGGACTCTGAAGATTCTGAGGGTGGACGGCCAGAACAAAAGTCTGGAACACACATGCTGGTTAGTTTTGTGAGGGTGGTGAAAGATCGGCCTATCACTGAGCTCTCTTTGGTTGAGTCCACCAAAGATGAATACATCACACGGCACACCATGGATGGGAAGATCCTCTACACAGACCACAGGTTAGCATCACCTAACATAATGTGCCGAGTATATTATTATTATTATACATTATTATATCTATGGGGAAGCACTAAACCCATAAGAGTCCTACCACTCTCGGAGAATGGGAGGTAATTAGATTTGAGTCAAGGAACTGGAGGGCACCTCTAATTCCTTGGACCAAGAACCTTTGATCCAGGAAGCAGAGTATATTTCAGTCTTGCCTGTTTCTAATTACAGTGGTACCTCGACTTACGATATTTTTTCATTCCAGAATGCTGTTCAAGTGCCATTACCAAACGAATTTATCTCCATAAGAAATGTTGTAAAATAGACTAGTCCTTTTAGACCCCCAAAATTACACTTACAAAAGCATTTAAAAAAATAAACTTACATAAAAGGGTGAGTTTGGGGACCATCGTAAGTCGAGGTACCACTGTATCTCATTTTTTAAAATTTAACCCTTTCGGGGTCGGTGCCGTACTAGTATGTTTTACGAGCAGGGGTTGGTGCCGTACTAGTACGCGTAAATTCTAGCGACCTCAAATTAAGTGGGAAACGGCTGGTAGCCCTACATATGAAAGAATGGGACTATGTGGTCAGTGTGTGCAGTATAAAAAAAATCCTGCACCACACAGTGCATAATGAGAAAAAAAAAACTCCGACCGTTTTTTTAATTTAAAACAGCGACTTTGCAGTCTATTTTCGTATGGTATTTATTGATGTATTCTCGTTTTCTTGGTCTCATTTGATAGCATGGAAGATATATTACAGAAATAGAGATGATTTTGATTTGTTTGACAATGACAAGTACCTTGAAATTGAGCTCAAAGTAGCGAAAATGTTTGATTTTTGACAATGTTCAAGAGTAAACAAATCACACCATGCGTCCAATACACATCAACTGGCGAGTTTAATATTCATGCACAAGTGCTCTGATATTATTTATACCATTTTTACAATGATGCAGTTGTATACATAACAGTAAATCTTCTATTTTTTGTGAGAATAAAAATTCAAAATGAAAAGCAAAAGTAATGTAAGAGGGGCCTGGAGACGTGACTAATGAACAGAGAAGATGTTATTTTAGTGCCAGGAATGTCTGCCTTGTTTATTCTGGACCCTATTTTGAAATTGGCATCGTTTGAAATTTGTGTGAAATTGGCCAAATTGCCATTTTCTGACCACTATTTTGGGTAGTTAAAATTGGTAAATAGGCGGTTTCTTGTACTCAATCGATAGAAGAAATGGAGTTCTAGCGAAATAGCTATACAGTGGACCCTCGGTTAACGAAAGGTCCCGTTAACGAAAGTTTCGGAAAACAAGCTTTTTTCGGAGTCGGTTAGCGAAAAATTCCTCGGTTACCGAAAGGTATTAGACGTGTCCGCCTGCTCCGCGCAAGCGCAGGACACCAGTGAAGCGTTGTTTACCATTGAGAGAACATTACCTAGCGCGCTCTTTCAAAGATTCACAATATATTTGGTGTCTTTTTTTGGTGGTTTAGTGATTGTCACTGTGAAATAAGTCACCATGGGTCCAAAGAAGCTTCCTAGTGGCACCCCAGTGGTAGCAGGCATGCAGGGAGTGTAGCATTCATGCAGAGAGTGTAGCATTCGTGGAGGGAGTGTAGCATTCATGCAGGGAGTGTAGCATTCATGCAGAGAGTGTAGCATTCATGCAGAGAGTGTAGCATTCATGCAGAGAGTGTAGCATTCATGCAGGGAGTGTAGCATTCATGCAGGGAGTGTAGCATTCATGCAGGGAGTGTAGCATTCATGCAGGGAGTGTAGCATTCATGCAGGGAGTGTAGCATTCATGCAGAGAGTGTAGCAGGCATGCAGGGAGTGTAGCAGGCATGCAGGGAGTGTAGCAGGCATGCAGGGAGTGTAGCATTCATGCATTAAAAGAAAAAGAAGGGAAGTAACCCCAGAGAGGGACTTGTTACCTGAAGTCCTTTTGGAGGGGGATTTCCCTTCCAACCATTAACACCCTGCCCCTGTCAGCAACTCTACCTTCCAGATGCTTGCAACTCTTCAATAAAGGTAAGTAAATGTTATTGTTTTTTTTTTTGAGTGATTATTTTTTTGTGGAACGAATTAATTGTATTTACATTATTTCTTATGGAAATAAGGTTTCAGATAACTGAAAGATTCAGATTAAGTAATAGCTCCTGGATCGGATTAATTTCGTTAACCGAGGGTCCACTGTAATTTTAGTAGACTGAAACATTGGAATTTGCCAAAAATAGGGCTCAAAGTGGGCGAAATCGCCGATGCGTAAATGTCATCGATACCGCTAACTTTGCGAAAGCATAATTCCGTTAGTTTCGATGAAATTTCATAATTTTGATGGCGTTATGATCGGAAAAAGATTCTCTTATCATTTCATAAGAATTTTTTATTTTAAATTTCGACCCTGAAAACATGTTTCCGAGAAGGCCTGTCGACCCCCAAAGGGTTAAATGTTTTAATCTTAAGTATTTACAAATACGTATACCATAAAGAAAGTTTAAATGTTGTACTGGTACTGAAATATTAATAAAAATCCCAAACAATTTTTATTTTTAATGAATATATTCCTGAACCCATTTATTGTTGCTACCCGACAGTTTAAACAAACTGATCTTCTAAAATGGTAGAGAATCTCTTTATAAAAATAATGACAAAAAATGCAAAATTTGATGTAAAATCTATTGAATTACTCAGGTGTGAAGTTACAGGTCTGGCAGCACTTTGCTTAACCACGATTTTGCTCACTGATGCCTATTTTAGGCCATTTCCTGGATTTTTCACTATTATTGTTTCGTTTCTGTACTATTGAGTGCAAGAAACTGCCTATTTTGAACTACCTTATAGAGCATCCAGAAGTTAGTAATATGGTCAATTTTACACAAAATTCAACAGATTTCAATTTAAAGACAGAGACCAAAACAAACACTGTAGGCATTCCAGCCCTAAAGCAGCCTTTCATCTCTTTATTTATCATATCCCTAGGGCTCTTCTATACAGCACTTGCTCTCCATTTTGAATCCATCATAACACAAAAAAATGACATTATTTCTATTTCTTGGTTAATAAAGCATAAAAATACATAAGTATGGCTTAAGTCATCCTAATAATTGTATGTCTATCAATTGGTACTACCCTAGAAAATGCCTCAAAGTTGCTTTTACCAAAACATATGGTCCAAGGTCAAGTGTTCCCATCATGGTGGCAGGAATTTTTTTAATACTATGCATATCCACTACACAGACCCGTTCTCTCATGACTAGGCAAAAACTTAGCATTCAGCATATTTGAGGGTGCTGTGATTAAGATGTAGCTCTATGTGACTGACACTGATGTAGATGTATGTGAGAGACAGTGAAAACGTTATTGTACTAATTGTAATATTTTTTCTACCTCTTTTTTTTTTTGTAATAATGCATAATTAAAATTTACCACTCAGTAACCTATGTCTAGTCTTACGTACAGCCTCTCCTCACTTAACGACAGAGTTCTGTTCCTAAGACCACGTCGGTAAACGAATTCGTCGCTAAATGAGGAGCATGCCATAATGGTAGTGGGTTTGTGTCAATCATCTCTGATACTATTTTAATGTCACCTTTGCACCATTTATAACATTTCTGGTATATTTTTAAATGTTTATACAGTAGTGTACTGTATATTGTAATAAACAGAATAGAGGAAATCAGCTCTAATATACAGTCATCCCTCGGTTTTCGTTTTTAATCCGTTCCAGATGGATCGGCTAAAACCAAAATCGGCGAAAACCAAAACTATTTTCCCCATAAGAAATAATGGAAATTCAATTAATCCGTTCCAGAAACCCAGAAGTTTGGAAAAAAAATTTTTGGGGGGCCTTAGAGATAGATTTACATGCACAAATGAATGAACTGAATGTGGCACTTACCTTTATTGAAGACTGATGTTGCTGGATGGGAGAGAGGGAAGAGGGGAGAGGAAGAGACCCTAATTTTGGAAGGGAATGCCCTCCATAAGGACTCAAGGTACCAAGTCCTTATCCGGGGTCACTTCCCTGCATGCCTGCTACACTCCCTCCCTGCCTGCTACACTCCCTCCCTGCCTGCTACACTCCCTCCGTGCCTGCTACACTCCCTCCATGCCTGCTACACTCCCTCCATGCCTGCTAAACTCCCTGCATACATGCTACACTCCCTACATACATGCTACACTCCCTACATACCTGCTACACTCCCTGCATACCTGTTACACTCCCTGCATACATGCTACACTCCTGTATACATGCTACACTCCTGCATACATTTTACACTCCCTGCATACCTGCTACACTCCCTTCATACCTGTTACACTCCCTGCATACATGTTACACTCCCTGCATACCTGCTACACTCCCTGCATACCTGTTACACTCCCTGCATACATGTTACACTCCCTGCATACCTGCTACACTCCCTGCATACCTGTTAAACTCCTTGCATACATGCTACACTCCCTGCATACCTGTTACACTCCCTGCATACATGCTACACTCCCTGCATACCTGTTACACTCCCTGCATACCTGCTACACTCCCTGCATACATGCTACACTCCCTGCATACCTGCTACACTCCCTGCATACCTGCTACACTTTCCTGTGTGCATGCTACACTCCCTGCATACATGCTACACTCTCTGCATACCTGCTACACTCTCTGCATACCTGCTACACTCCCTGCATACATGCTACACTCCCTGCATACCTGCTACACTCCCTGCATACCTGCTACACTCCCTGCATACCTGCTACACTCCCTGCATACCTGCTACACTCCCTGCATACCTGCTACACTCCCTGCATACCTGCTACACTCCCTGCATACATGCTACACTCCCTGCATACATGCTACACTCCCTGCATACCTGCTACACTCCCTGCATACATGCTACACTCCCTGCATGCATGCTACACTCCCTGCATACCTGCTACACTCCCTGCAAACATGCTACACTCCCTGCATACCTGCTACACTCCTGCATGCATGCTACACTCCCTGCATGCATGCTACACTCCTGCATGCATGCTACACTCCTGCATGCATGCTACACTCCTGCATGCATGCTACACTCCCTGCATGCATGCTACACTCCCTGCATGCATGCTACACTCCCTGCATCCTGCTACACTCCCTGCATGCATGCTGCACTCCTGCATGCATGCTACACTCCTGCATGCATGCTACACTCCCTGCATGCATGCTACACTCCCTGCATGCATGCTACACTCCCTGCATGCATGCTACACTCCCTGCATGCATGCTACACTCCCTGCATGCATGCTACACTCTTAAACTCCATCGTGTTTCTCACTTTCACTGTCATATTTTTCTATTATTTCTTTCTTCATTTCTACAGTGTGCCTCACTTTCTTTACTAAAGAAGTGGCACTAGGAGCTTTCTTTGGGCCCATGGTAGCTTATTTAGTAGTCACACACAATAATCAAGGCCCAAAAACAATGAATTGTTAATAAATGTTTTGTATAAACATCTGGGGTGATGTTCACTCAAGTGTAAACAATGCTAGACT